>JAPYYV010014746.1:0-15981 GCA_030522625.1 Copidosoma aretas
TCACTTGCTCTTTCTCCCTATAAAGACCCTAGATATCAATACATAGTGTGCACAACGAACGATGGAACGATTGCTTGTTAATTTTATATTAAATTTGTTCAACAAATCACTTTTTGAGGGTCGAGAACTTCCCGCCGGGTATGATGAAAAATCGTATACGCCACTAGGGAGGGAAGTAGCACATTCCAGTCCGCGTGCAGATTGCCACCCGAGGCGAAGCCGATAATATACTATTCCTACCTCGGGCACTTTTGCAACCCTGGTACACCCTCGGTAGGAAAAACAGCGTTCGCTACTCATGTGCATCCGACCAGGCGGGTCCCAACAGCCCAGAGACCGCCCTGGAGAGATGCACATTTGTGACGAAAACTACTATTGCCACTTTGATTGCATACTTTGCCAACCATCGCAAATAAAATTTAATTCTGAATTGATGCGTATTTCGGTCCATAATTGAATTTTATATTTAATTGAAATTTTTAAATCAATAATTCAATTTAGCGTTTTATAAAACCTTTATTTATTAATTAATTAAATTTATTATTGCAAATAGAACAGTCAATTATGATTCTTTATTAAACTCTAATTAAATTAAAATTTAATTTATTATTTAGAACCCAAATTAAAAAAAAAATATTCACTTTTTCGTGCAAGCTTTGGGAAATGTACAAGTCTTTGTTCAAGGATCGAATTGTACGGCTGTTTGTCCAAACCTAAACTACGAGTCTTCGTTATATTGTGATTCATACGTATCAGCAATTTCTTAAATAATGCCCACGCCTGAGTGAAATGACTTTTATACGTTTAGCTTTGGCGCTGAATGACAATCTACGTACAATTACTTTTTTTTAGAGGCAATAGATCTATAACCAGTTGATTAATCACCCCGTGTGTGTTCAAAATAACTGTGAGCAGTGGGCCTTATAGTTAGTCCGATCATCGATTTTCGTGGGGGATTAATTGTTTTTATGCATGTACCATCATTGATGTAGAAGAAGATAAAGCTACTGTAGCAAAATATTAATAAACAAAAAAGAAAAATCATGATTCTCTGAACATTTTTATCAAAACCAAGTATCATATGATGAATTACAAAATTCCCATGAATTGTCACGTACTAAGTCCCTGTTGATTCATATTTTTCCTCATGCTTATTCACAGAGCAACATGTATTAAGTCTATTATTATTATTTAGAGAACGGATATCACCTATTTACTTACATAAAACATGCGTCAGCTAATAAAAATGTCTTTTCTATGTATTTACGTTTTAATAAAGTCAACGAATATTTTTTAACCTTGATACGTATATTTTCCTACCAAGTCCGCAATTTGTTTGGTTGCAAGACTTTACCGACTGAACAATGACAGCCAGTTCAACTTAAAATTAAAAACAAAGATGAAAAAACGGCACCTTTTACAGCGTTCTTTTTCGATGCAATTCTTGGAAAAAAAAAAAAAAAAAAAAAAAAAAAAACAGCGGGGGAGGAGGCGACAAGACCAACGCATCCCACTGTAGGCTTTTGTATACGAGTCGTCGCGAGCTTTACAGTGCTCGGTTCAAGAGAGAAAAGGGAAAACCTCTTGGCTTGCGAAAAAATAAAGCGAGAGGCATCATTACAGAGAAGGGCCTCCTTTTTCCTGCTGCCACCAGACAAACACAATGTTTGTGTAGAATCACGAATCGGCCTTCCTCCCCTGACGGACGTGCAAATGGAGAATCGAATGCTGCACAACATGTGGGTTCCGTACAGCCCTCGCGCACTGTATACAATATGCTGTATGGGTACGGATCTATCCAGCCTTTTCCGCGCGAGCATCATCACCTGTTACGCAAGCAATAGACGAGAATATATCTAGCGAATAGGCACGATTGAGGTATTTGTTCCCTAATGGAGTGGGACGTGCGCTCCTGCCCTTCTCGCGCGTTGTATACCGCGGGTACGTGCACGGTGCTGCTCCTCTTCCTCGACTCGCATTTTTGCCCCCTATAGGTATGCATAACTACCCGCACGTCTCTTACGCGTCGCTCATTTATTCCTCGTTGCGCGATCGGTGCATGAGCGCGTTGTATATGAAAGAGCTTTTCCGCCAAATGAGGGATAAGTATGCACGTTTGAAAGTTCATCCAAGGGTATTACCGCTGCACAGACACACTGCGAGCGGGAGGTCGTTTTCCCATTCGGCGCGAGCTGCAGAATGGTAGAATCGTATTTGATGGGGGATACATGCGCTTTGTAAGCTTAATTGTGGCACGGGGAAAATGAAAATACGAGTGGATCTTGAATGCGTCGTTAAAAAGCGGGCTCTATGCTGCTCGACTCGCGCGCTATGACCGTATCGATCTTATATCCATCAGCTATATCGGGACGATTATACACAGCGAGGTACACAGTGTGTGTGCTCCGATGCGCTCTCGCGTCGAATCAAAATTTGATATGCCTCTGATCACAGAGAGTCGTATGGGGGTTGGGTAACAAAGGTCGGTAACCTTTTTTCCGTCGTGGGACGGTTTATTTTTCTCCGGCGTATTGTACAAGTTCTGGTACCGTAGGCTGGAATGGTCAATCGGTAATTTGGAATGAAAATTAAATAAAAACCCGAGACTAAACGTTGGTCATGTGCATGCAAACGGTACCTAAAATTCATGAACCTGATATAATGTTATTTTCCCCGATCCCGATTTAGAGAGATACAGACACATCAAGTCCATTCCTCGACTTTGCTGTTTCAGGCACTACATGCCAAAGAGGCATCGAAAGTCTCGGCCTTCGACATCGCGAAGAAGAGTTGCAGCTGCACACACGGGAGAGCTTACCCCGAGAGCAAAAAAATGCACAGAGCAGCGCGAAAGATAGCAGAGAGAGAGAGAGAGAGAGAGAGGCCGTTCGTGCGGCGCAGTAAAATCCGAGATTTCAAGCATCAGCGAATCAGGGGGAAAGATCGGAATCGCCGAGACGCCGAGCCTTGGCGTTCTATCCTCCGGGCACCTTTGCCTCCCAGCCTCCTTATCTCGCTCGTGTTTCCCTTAATTCAATTATTTACGTCGTACACGTCTTTAATTTAATACATTGTAGTCCGCGAGCGCCGATCGGATTGCCGTCTCTCTCGCTCTTCCTCCGTTTCGTGCTTTTTGCCCTCGCGAGCGCAGCGAGCCAGCTCTCTCCCGATACAAACGTGCGCGCCCGAGGATTTTAATTTATATACGAGTCGCGCGCAACGGAGGATTTATCGTCACCGCCGTACTTAACTCCCCCCCCCCCCCCCCGCTGGCGCACGGAGTGAAATTAATGCCGAATCGAGCTGCCGCTGATAACGAGCCCTTTTTACAGGCTAATGATGTAAATTTATTTCATCCGCGACACGATCTCAACGCGAGATACGGCGAACCGCGTACTTGTACACGTTCGATAAAAATCCGGGGGCAGCGAAAAACAAAAAACCTACTTCTCCAGCCACGGAAATCCGTATGTATGCGCATCATGCAAAGTTTCCCGTGAATCACTCGCGCGGACGTTGACGAGCGCGGACGGGGAGGAGGCCCTTCGAGGGACGCGCACACGCGAACGGTAACCACGAGCGATTAAAAAAAAAGGGGGGGGGGGGGGACAATCCACCCTGGACTACACGCAGGGATATATATATTACCCGCAACTCCGTACGAGAGACTGCAGGCTTTTCCCGTACAAGTTGTAGTAATCGAAAATTCGCCTCGCGCGCGTCGTCGCTCGAAGAGACTATTGCACGATTATACGAGATGCTCGTTTGCGTTCTCATTTTCTTCTCGCGGGTATTACGGGTAGCCGCGTCTCGTCACCGCAGACGTACTATGTCTGTACGTACAACGTGGCGCGCTGATTGGTCGCGCAGATGTCGCTGGGTGAGATGTGCCTTGCCCATACGTGTATACATTTCCGATGCAACTGTACGTTCTGCCTTATACGTATCTTACATTTGTTATGCTCGCCTGCACCGAAGGGGCAATCGATCGATCCATCGGTACACATATATATAGGTATGTACGTAATACCAAACTCGTGCATCCGCTGTACCTATATTATACACAGCGCAAGCCGAGCGCCGGAGTCTCTCTCCTCCGATTTCTACTCGAGCGAATGGAAATTCGTTTCGGACCCCCATAGTTACATGCCTGTACACATCGGCAGCTACTGACGATGCTCGAACGTCTCTATGTATGGGTACTCGACGGCGGATCAATTATCCCGAGTGAAATTTTCGTGCCGATCGAGCTCGTAGGGAAGGATGTATATATAGTATGTACGTATACGCGATAATTATACCGTAAGTCCCGCGCCGGTGAAAGTTCGCGCACGTTTCCCGATACATATCGCCTGTATAGTTTGTACACACGAGCGTAATGACAACGGTCCCCCCCCCCCCTTCGATATATAACTGTATGCATGCTCATTTACGTGTCATTACTATTATTATTATTATTATTTTTGTTTTCCAATCGGATCACAATATTTTTCCATCGCAACGGTGCGCACGTCTGTCGAATATCAAAACGAGAGTCACCTTGTACCGCGTGGCTGTAAACTGTATTTAAATGCGAGCCCGCGTCCCGGAAACCCTAATCCGCGGCGAAATGAGCTCGGCCTTGGCGAGCAATCACGCATTTTTAGCCCGGAATTTCGCCGCGTTCTCTCATCGCGCCGTTGATCCGCGCGTTTCTACGCGGGGGAGCCAAGTGGTTTCCACAGTCCTAATCCTAATCAATTTCCCGTGCTGCGTTTTGCGCTGCAGCGGCTCCTATACTATACCGTCTGCATCTCTGTATATAACATCTCCACGCGTAATTAGCCGTGGATGCAGCTAGACTCGGTCCCGCGCGACGGATCTCACGTATACATGCGCACGTGCGCGTCTTACTCGTACAGTTATATAGGTATATGTGCGAGGCATGAGGGGGAAAGAGACTATTATACCTGCTGCAGGTGCCGTTTGGGGTTTTACGATATTTAATGTCGCACGTAAGCGGTAAGAATTACAATTTGATTCCTAATCCGACTGTATTTTAACGAAAAAGTAAATTTAATTGTTAATTAACAGCCGTGCCGATTTACGATTCAATTTGATTCGTGATATTTACTCTAAAACCGGTAACCGTAGCGATTTGGAACAAAAAGTTAAGTTTGCCAATTGAAAAATTGAGTTTACTCAGTTCTTGGCAAAATTTAAATCCATCGAGATCAAACTGGTCCGATATTCCTCGTTCCTCCTGCGGGTTCCGCGAAGTTCGGCGTTCCGTTATGGAAACACTGTCCCGTTTCTTGTACTGCTCCGGACGCGTCAACGACCGACACTCGACTTTTTATTATTCCCTTCCCAGATTGGAGGATGTAAAATTCCACTCTCCGAATAACGCGCGAACACGCACTTGCGCGCCCTACAAACATAAAAACGGGGGGCGGGGGACGCACAGATTTTTCCATTATTCTTTCTTCGCGCCTCGTTGGTTCGCAAATTAAGCGACGAGAAGAAGCGGCATCAGCCCGGGCCCGATAACGAGGCATCGGCGAGAATAATAAAGCCCCCCCCCCCCCTTCTTTTCTTCGGACCAAACACCTCCCGTTGGTCGTTAAACGAGCGGGCGCGATCTTTACGCGCGCATAAATAACGTATTTACGCTCGGCGTCTTAATTATACATCCATATAGATACGCACTTTCCTGCCAACGACTCGATGCGTCGAGATGAGGCCGTACTTAAGTATCAAGTATTACATGGATATGTATGTTTGAAAAGAAACTCAACTCACCGTTTGCACGCAGTCGTGTCCCGGGGAGATGAAGTCGAGGCCCCGCACGCCGTTGCCGCTGAAGCAGTGCTGTATGTTGCTCATGAACTTGCGCCTGATGTTCTTGAGCGAGTAGACGCAGAGGGCCGACTGGTTGTTCGAGGGCTTGTTGCTGCTCGGTCCGTCGCTCTCGGCGAACACCGCGAACAGGACGTCGTCCTGGGGCGTGTTGCCGAGATTGCCCGCTAGCACCGAGCCGGCCTTGCCCATGTACGCGGCCTGCACGAGATTGTAGACCTTGCCGTTCTTGCCGTTGCACTCGATCGGTATCTCGGTGTAGGAGTAAAAGTGCTGGTCGTCCTGGCAGACGCGCACCAGTTTCGAGATGAAATTGTTGACGCTCGTGCTGACGGGCTGGGTGGTCAGGAAGTAACTGAAGCCCTCGCTGCTGAAGCCGTAGATGTAGTTGATGGGATAGCGCTCGCGCGACAGCGAGTTGACGTACATGCGGGTGCCCGTTGTCACGGTCGAGTCGGCGATGTTGAGCATCCGGTCCTTGTCGAGGGAGCGCGAGCTCACGGCCGGCACCTCGGACCGGTAGAACGAGTTGCTCGTGTACGAGACCCCGACGTACATGACCTGACTGACCGGGGGATTCGGGGGTCCCGGGGCTATGAAAGCCACAGTCGAGGCCGTCGCGTTGTTCGCGACCACCGACTCCCGGACCTCGGTCACGTTCTGGGAGATGTTGTGGAGCTCCCGGACGTAGCACATGCCCTGTGAAAGATCAAGGGGAGACGGATCGTTGGTATTTCATTACTATCATCGGGCGCCTGGTCTGTGTAATATATCATGTACTCGACGCGACGATGACTCGATTGTTGTTCCGGCGAAACGAGGGAAACGGATGGAGCGCATCTGTTCATTTTTTTATGCACTATTCTCGGCGCAGCGCGCGACTCGCATCCCGCGTCCCGGATAACTCTACCGTGTGCGGCACATGTATATACGCGCGTGAAAAGGGAAGGCACGTCGCCGATAAGATAATGGAGCGTGGAGGGAAACAGACGGCGTTCCTTGCGATCGCTTTCTCCGTCCCTCGCTCCCTGCATCCAGCGATTATACGCAGTATGTATAGGCAAACGCGTCGAACTTGTCAGCGCAGAGTCGTCGATGAAGATTAATTGGAAAATAAAAGAGCGGAGGCGCGTCGTACGTCTACTTACGGTCGGAGACGACATCATTTTCCCGAGCGCGAGTCTACTCGTATATACAGACACTGCACATCAGATACCTGGGTCGGAGAGAGTGCGGGAGAAGGAAAAAATGGTCAATTATTGCGCCTCGCTCGCTTGCACGCGTATCTGCCTTTATATACATAATACGTATAGACCAGTCGCTGGGGATAATAACGAAAGTGCATTATACATGTATATGTATGTATATAATAGGCGAGAACGGAGAGCGAGAGGACGAGGAGGAAAAAGGAGCAGCGGAGGCGAGAAGAGAGTCACGCTCGCGTTCGTTCGACTTTATGGGAATTCCTTATCTGGATTCGGGTTCTCTCACTATATATAACCCCACTCCTACTATTATACTACTATTACTGTACGCTTTCTTTTTCGTTTCCCCCCGTTCCTTTTCTCTCGTTCCTCCGCGTCGCCTCTCTGTTTTCGTTTTGGCCCCCCACTATTTTCCTCCCTCGGCTCTCGGAATATATATTCGCGATAGCTCCGGAATGCCTGAGCCGTGATTCGGAGGGGATTTCGCGCGGACTCCAACACACGTGTACACAGTTACAGTGGATAATACATTCACACGCGCGCGCGGAGCGAAAGGTGAAGGTGAGACCGGAGGGACTCTCTTTCTCATCCTGGTTGTTGTTGTTGTATATAGCATCACATAACACGTAGCCCAGCGCGCGCGGGATCCCACTGTCTATAAATTATACGGGGGGGCCTTTTTTGATCTCGTCACGCCGGCCGCTGTTGGAAATCTTCTCGGTCACGCGCCTCCTTCTCTCCTTCTCTCACTCTATATGCTTTACGACGTTACGTGATCTTGTTGTTGTTGTACGTTGTATCCTGGATAGGTCCTGCTCGGTACTACTTTTCAATTTATCGTTGCCGAATAACCGACGCACTGTGGATCTCGCCAAACGCTCGCCGGGAGCCCGCAGATTCGACAAATTGATTCGTCATCGCTGCGATGGATAATTACCGGGCAAACGAGCGCACGCGAACGAGTGATCGAATCAAAGTTTGTCCGGCGCGGCGCAAGTCGCTACTTTGACGCTGACAGCGCTAATGATCGCGACGACGATTATGCTGATTCGCGGGCCATTTTACTGTGCACATATATACACGGTGTGTAGACATTAAACTGGACTAAGCCTACATCGGGGGGACGGTAATAGATGACCGCGGCGTGAAAATTCACAAGTGGGCAAGCGCGCGCGCGTTTGTAATCCCATTGGCTAATTGAAGCGCGGCGGCGGGAGCTCTGTGTGCTGTGCCAGAGTGTAGTCGCGGGAGAGTTCGAGAGGCCGCTCCTCTCTATCGGTTGTGTCGCGCTATCGCCCGAGCCAAATTAATCGGCGCGAGCTGGTGCCCGCGAGATTTGACGGTCCGATACCAAACTGCGCCTGTTTATGAATCATTGTTATCATCATCATCATCATCAAAATATAGCTCTGATTATTTCCACGCGCGCCTGTGCTCAATTGTCGGCACTATAATAATATGTACTTGTACTTTATTCCGTGGTCGAAATTGCAGTTGAAGAGGGTAAATCGAGAACTCAGCTAAATCAAAGTGATGGAACTTGGAGAGGCTGCGTTGATCAAGTTATCATACACCTCTGTGGAATGGAAAATCGTTGTTGCAACATGGGACGTGCACAATTTTGACACCGAAAAACTTGGGATAATTCTTTGTACAGGGACAACTCGGGAGTCACGCATCTCCTCGGTATTCTCGCGCGATAAGACCAGACGCGGCCCATACTCGTTGGTTGCACGGTTCGGATGGTGTTATAATCATATATATTCAGCACAAATACCTGAAAGAGGCTGCCGCACGAGATGAGCCTCCCGGTGCTGTAGTCTATGACGAGGGCCTTGTTGACGTTGGGCGACAGGGTCTGCACCGTGCCGGACGGACAGCCGCCCATCGAGCACTCGGACGAGTCCTTCCTGGGCCCCGTGATCTCCTTGGCGGTCAGACTGAGGTCCGGGGAGAACTGGTAGAGCCGATTGACGGCGCCGACGTACACGCGCCCGGTTATCCTGTCCACGACGAGGTGGTTGAGCTTCTCGACCTCCGGATCGTGGAACTGGCCGACTATGGCGCTCGAGGTTGAGTTGAAGAAGGGGCCCGACGACGAGGGCGCCGAGGGGGAGGCGCCCGCGGCCGGGCGGACGTGCGACAGAAGCACCGACAGCAGCGGGACCAGCAGCGCCCAGCCGGATGGCCGGGCGCCGCGGCTCGCCCCCGCCACCGGCCCTTGGCGCATTTTAACCGCCCTGCTGACTGATGGTGCAACGCCGCTCGAGTCTGGAAAGAGATCGCGAAACGTTGGATTAGCCATCTTTGGTACGAATCGTTCGTTCGCGGTGATGTCGTTGAACCAGTTTATTGCATGTGCGTTGTAATTTTATGTGGTTTGATGGGTCGCGTATTATACATAAGGTGTGGGTAAATTATGATGATTAATCGAGCGCAATGTCGGCAGGCGTCTATTTGCGGAACGCGCTACAGCCGCGTCGTTAAAGTCCATCGATTTTTCGATTCTCCCGTCCACGGATGTACATTCGAATGGCAGCAAAATTAACGATACAGCTGGGCAGGAGAATTGAAAAAATGATGAAAATATACAACGCTACTGGACAAAAATAAGGTCCCCGCGCAAACGAGGAGAAACTGTTATTTTAATTGCGATACGACAGACTCGTAACACGTGTTTTATAATTAGTCAGTCTGCTATAGGTATGTATACAGCATATACTGAGCGCCACTTTTGCGGCTGCCGCAGTGGTATGTACTTGAAATACACGTTGATGATAATTATACCACTGAGATTGCTTGTGAAACTATCTTAATAAACTAATTTACAGCAACGGGTTTTCTTATTACACTCGCGCGTAAATGTATTTACGTATACCCACGACAATGTCAACGTTCGCTAGCTGCGTCTATATCGAGACAGGCCACCGGTCTAAAAATAGCACCTGAACGTCACTTGTGGCATAAATTTCAATACCTTTCGCAGTATCTTCTACACATACGAGAAAAAAAAAAAAAAAAATCAGCACAAATATATGTACATTATTGGGTCGACACGGGCGGCAGGAAGATAAAAGAGAAAAACGAAAAAAATTACCCACAGCAGGCCATCGACAGATGGAAAGCGAAGGCCAAAACGCTTGTGGCTCCATTGTTACGTTTAACGCGTATAACATATTATAATAATATATATATAGGTACGAGAAGCTATTTCGCGAACGACCGCGCGTTGGCGTACCTATAACCCAGACACACGACTCGTATATATACATGTCATTAAGATTGTCCGCCAGCGTGTACAGTATAAATATTTCAATTTAACAAAGAAAATCCCTCGGATGAATTACCGTCTGTACATACATATATACGGCTGGTGGCCATTAAAGTGGGTTTTATCGCCGAAAACACGCCCCGTTATGATAATAATAATAATAATAATAATAATAATAATAACGACGACGATCTCCGCCTCCGCCTACCCCCTGGGCGTCGTAAAACGGGCCTTCGATCGGGCGACTCGGGCGTCAATCGTTATGCTCGCGTTGTACGTACGTGTGTATTATACTATAGTTCGCGCTGTACGCGTACAAATGCGTACACTTTGCGAAAGTATTGTACCGAAAAAAGTCGAGCAGAAACAAAAAAAACAGCGCAGAGAGCAGGCGCAAACTTTTCAATCATCGGAAAAAAGCTTCCACCCTTTCTCTTTCTCTCCAGAGAGGGGGGGGGGGGGGGGGGGGGGCAGCAGCTTATCAGCGATGAATTAACAAGTGGAGGAGAGTAGGTATTATATAGAAGAGCAGAGAGAGGGATAATGGCAATTCTCCTCATATTCGTCGTACACGTGCGCGCGCTTTCGTTCTCCCCGTTCCGTCTGCAGCGCACGCGAGAGAAAGAGAGGAGTACAACTACCCGGAGCACACACACACACACAGACAGAGTGGGGCATTGTCCGCGGACACGCACATCCACAGGGAGAACCGAACCAGAGCGGCTTACACATACAGAGCTCGCGCGAGTTAACGAGCTGCCGGGGCTCTCCTCCTCTGTGCTCCTTTTTAACGAGCCTAGCTCTGGCCCGATCGAGCGCGTTTGTGCTCCTGTTGCGGGTATACAAGGTACACCCCAGGTATCTCTCCGTGGAAAAGACGAGCAGCAGTGGTCCGATGAGAGAGAACAATCGACGGAGGGGGGGGGGGGGCGCAATAATCGATACGCGGATGTACGCGCGGTACGTGCTCTCCCCGGATGGATCGGTTCCTCCACTCGGCTCGTCACGCCCAACGAGCCCACACCACCACATCAGCTCATCCTGTAATTTTCTGTTTTCACCTCGCGCCCGCGTTTCTATAATGCCCGTGTTACAGCATGGACCCGCGATCGGTTTTATTCGTTATTCTTTTCCACGCGGACGGTCCGTTCGTCCACGTTCATGGTTTTTTTTGTTTTTTTTTCCCCCGCCCAATGCCCCCTGGAAACTGGGTTATTAGTAGGCAGTCTCGCGCGCGGTCATTTTTTTTTCCCCCGTCGGCCTGCGCCGATTCGGTGATGGATTACGTGTACTGCCGCACTGCGCGGAGTACTGTATGTACATGTAGACGACACACCGGTAGGTACACAACACACCGGCGGGTGGGAGGGCTTTAATTGGAAAGAGGGATTCGGACGGGCGATCGAGAGTGGGGGGGGGGGGGTAGGGGGAGAAAAAATAAAATAACGTCGGCCGAACGTGATTTTAACGAGAGGGATGCGGGTTATATACTCCGCTGCAGCGCCCGGCGAGTGTTGCACTTTGTACTACTATACCCGTGGGTCCCCTATACGCGCGTGCCAGTTGTTTTATTATTTCGGGCTAGGACGGGGTGGGGGAGGACAACGCATTGCTGTTGCCTGCATCGGTATGCTTGCTGTAGCGTGTTTCGGGGAGTACCTCAACGCTGTGGGAATAACAGATTTTTTTGTACACCCCCGACAAGTATTCTACTTCTGTTCCCTGTATTAATCCAGAGCCTGATGATATGTCACACTCCTCCCTGATTACCTGCCCTGGGGGTATTTTTCATCATCCCCCGCGCGCGCTCGTTCAACCCTCAAATCGAAGAATTTGCTGACCCATTACCTACTGCAAGACGTTTACGGACTTTCAATTTTTTTCAACCCAGAGAATGACGTCTTGAGGCTGGCTTCCGTTATACCTTTACAAAAATTCAGAGGAAACAAACCGCTACCGTGAGAAAAGATGTGAAACACAGCGGGCGTTGATGCTCTTCCGCGGGACCCGACTGGACTTACACTACAAACCCGTACGTTTCCCCCGTACATGTATACCGTATACATAAGACTCGCGACTACAGTATTGAATTATCGCGGCGAAAACTCGGTCGCGCCTGAGTATAAATCGCTCTCGCGACGGCGGCGGTGGCAGCGGCGGCTTGTCGCGCGGATCCGACAAGCGCAATTTGTTAGGGCGCCCCTGGATTAACACGGCCGCGGCGGCGGCGGCGCAAAAGTGCACCGCACTGCAAAAAGAGTATACTATAGTACTTGCGCGCAGTACCACCAACATAAGCGACAACCCCGGCGCGCCGGTGCGTTTCGAAAATTTCTCCGAGCTCTCGAGTGAGTATTAGCACGTATAAGTACATACAAATATACAAAAGCGGGTTGCGAAAGCTCGTTTGTTTGTGCCTCGCTCGTAGACGGAACGACCACCGGTGTGAAAACACAGCTGTACACGCAGGATATAATTATGCGGGCAGTCTGTATATCAACTGCTGCTGCTGCTGCTGCTGCTGCTGTACGTAATGTACGTGTTGTTTTTTTTTTCTATCTTTCGTTTTTAGACTTTTCTTTCCCAAAGAAAGTAAACGATAAAAGCGCCCGGATATAGGATACAATTACGATCCCTCGGAGCTACGGAAAAAGAGGGAAGGAGCATCTCGATCGCTGCGTAGGAGTCGGTCGGTCGGCGTCGACGTTTACTCCGACTGTAGCTCCCCCTCCCTCCCGCCCTTTCAACTCCGCGGCGATAAAAGCGCGACCTTACCCGGCGACGACGAATCATTTTTGCACAGCCTTCGGGAAAAGAGAAGGACGGGGACGGTTTCTTGATATAAGTACGTCTGTTTTGCCGCTGGACCATTGATCGCCATTGATCGCCGTCGTTGTTCCGGAGTTTTACGAGCATACGGTATACCTATGTACGCTTACAACGCTGCAACGATCTCCTTCCCTCTCCGAATTCAGGCTGTACCTGCATACTCGTGTCTCTTGAGCTTTTATCGATAATATCCCTGAACCAAACCCGAGGGAGATATCATGCGTGTAATTAATTCAGCGCTCGTGCGTATATATATATATTATGTATACCGGGGACCATTGCGTGCAATAATGTCGTATCGCGCGTACGTCGAATTAACCATTGCGTATACGATGCGCGGAGGCGGAGCACTAATTGAAACATAGACACACACGCACGCTTGCACACAATAGCATGTAATAGCCTGCAGACCTCAACTCGGTCGAATTTAGGGATCGAGAGAGCGCGCGATGACTTTTACAACCTATATACACGGTGCAGCAAACGAGCGTCGTATGGTCGTTTTGTTACGCAAGTTCCTAGCGAGAGACTGCAGAAACGACGTCAAAGCAAAGAAGTATCGCTCACCCATTAGGCCGGTTAATACCTGTCATTATTGCACCCGAGAGCCGAGCACAGTGAGTTTTAAAGCGTTGCGAAAGGACGCGGGAAGAAAAAGAGAGCTGAAATTGAACCGTCGTCGTCGTTGTTGATGTTGTTGTTGTTGTTGTTGTTTCTGCGCGCCGGCGTCGAAGTATATAAGTGCCGTTCCAACTTGAGAATACATTACTCCAGGTGCAATCATTCCACACGCGCGCGCGCCCGGGTTGCCTGTATATTATATACCTCGAGCTCGTTCTACAATTTTTTTTTTTTTTTTTTCCTTCTTCCCTTCTAGTTTTGTGTAAGTAACGAGTACGAATATAACAGAGTTTAGGCCGGGTCGTTAGTCCCCTCTATCGCGATTAATTTGCAAATTACGATAATTCCGTACCCACACCGTTCAAGTTGCGTCAGGACTCCGCAATCGATTATACAGTGTCGTATGTAGTACGTGGTGCGCGTGAATCATGCACTCATTGTTCCACATACCGGCGGTACACGTGAACGACGCGGTGCGGTGCATGTGTAGGCATTCGGACACAATCGCTCGTCACATCGCCGGCATGTATACAATGCATCCACGCAACATCTTGTTGATCGTATACGTGTATAAGTTGGCCCTAATCTGTTGTAAAAAAAAAAAAAAAAAAAAAAAACCAAAAAACGACACCCACCCCCCCCCCACGCCCCCCCCACCACGCCGAGCCCCCCCGGTTCGCAGGCACGTCATCCTTAATCCGAGCTAAAATTTCCGTCGCTGTCGGGAGGAAAAAACAAGAAGAAAAAAATCTCACATTTAGGCAGGTACGCTCTTTGTGGAAGGGCATGCAGGCAGTAGCGCCGAGCTCGTGACGCAGGCCTCGTCGTCGTCGTCGTCGTGTCCCCGCTCTATAATATCGCACGGCCCGTATATAATAGTACGGCAGGTATATATACGTAAGGGCCGGCCGGTCGTGGCCGTCGCGCCGTCAGAGGGGGCGCATGCGGGGCGTCACGCGAGCCTCCCCCTATCTCGGGGCTCCTATCTCTACTACCGCGCAACGCTTGGTCTGCACACGCGCGGGCACGGCCCGCAGTCCTCGAAGAAGTGGCCAGGTATGCCGCGTTGGAAAAAAACAACAACACGCCCCCCCCCCCCCTGCAGCAGTTCGATGCGAAACGTGGAGGAGCTTTGCTGTCGCGACGTGTCGCGTGACGTTTGCACGGCGAAGGTGCATAGGATCGCCCCACGGGAGTCGCGCGTACTTTCGTTTTGGGAAGCTTTTTCGGGAACCCCGACGTCTTTTTCCCCCCCGGCTCGCGCGCTTCCTACAAGTCTTCTTCCCGCTCGGGGACGCGACGTTGAAGTTTACGACGCGCATTTTTGTAGGTGCGCGCGTGGTTGTTAATTAAAACGCGGGGTTCGCTCAGTATTTCGAGATTAAACGCCCGACGATCGGGTATATCGCGGAGGAGAAACTCGCGATGGAGAGGCGGATTCCTTTTTTTTATTTTTCCGGAATCCGCCGGCCCGCCGTGGATCATGAGCAGGAAGCGGCCGAGGAGATCATCATCATCATTCCAGAAACGGCGCATCTCCGGTTCTCGGGGGTGGGGGCAAAATATGTCATTAGACAGCGAGGAACAAAGGAGGGGGGGGGGGGAGGGCCACCGCCGCGCGAAAAGAGGAGGGACGTGCGTCTGCAATTTTCATTTCGACTGTCCATCAAATCCCGGGGAGATTCCCGGACAGTCGATAAATAGCTGGCGCACGCGCGCGCGCGCCGATATTAAACAAACCAGGGGCCGTGGAAAAGAAGGGGGAGCGAGAGGAAGGCCGGTTCTTGTGTATATACAGACGAAACGGGGGAGATGGAAAAACCGCGGGACTTCATAACGGCGGCGGGGCAATTCCTCGAAAATACCGGGGCGTCTCCATCGGGCATTCTCGAGGACGCGCGCGGCGGGACAATAAAGCAGCAGCCCGAGTCTCGGTGCTCTCCCCCGGACGACCGGTGGAAAAAGGGAGGAAGAAAAATCCGCCGCGGGACGGGAGGAACAAAGGCCGCTGGGGGTAGGAGCGCGACGGAGAAACAACAGGGGGGCTGAAGGACCGGCGATTTATTGAATCGCGAGAGGGACCAGGTGGAAGCTTTCGTTCGCCAATAAGACCTGCCGGGGGACGGAGGGGGCGAAAGTTCACCGCTCCTTTTAGCAAAATGAAACTGGCTCGCCCCCCCCCCCCCCCCCCCCCCCCCCCTCCCCGCGGTACGGGGG
>JAPYYV010014748.1:0-16488 GCA_030522625.1 Copidosoma aretas
GTTTTGATAATCTTACGGAATTCCACAAGAATACTATAAGAATGTTATGAATACGTTTGGAATTCGTATTGAACTCAGTTTAATGAATTCGTTAGGAATAAAATGTAGGAATTATTTCTGAGTCCATCGCGATTATGATTGCCGGCTGGAACGTATCAGCAATGCAGTCTCAACGACTGCATGGAGTGTGGCAGAGGGATATTTGCTGCCAACAGAAACATTTTTTGAATGTGGATTTTTAAGATTCAATTAAGATGTCAAAATTGTATTTTTATAATTGTTATTCGTCAAGTATTGTGTTACCTATAGTTATGTACTTTTCTGTGTACTTTGTAAGATATCTTTTTTTAATTCATAATTATTTTACTCTCTTATTTATATAGTTACTCGATTACTTTTCGTTAAGAAATAATTGTAAAAGAAAGAATTTATAATTATGAATATTATACGTATTTTTTTAATAATAAATGTATAAAATGTACTCTTAAAGTCGTTATATTCACCTTGTTTCTGATATAATATCCTTAAGAATTAACAATTAACAATGATGAGGAAATAGAATGAACTGGAAAATTATACCACTGGCGTCGAATCTGTGTCGGTAAGCCGTATCTTTCTTTGTTGATTTATTTATGAAATATAAGTCTGTATTAGGTTCTAAGAACAAACCTTTTAAATTTTTACAGTTCTTTCTTCCTCTCCTCCTTCGTCGCGCATATCCATGTATATATATATAGAACTCTCCGGCCGCCCGCAGTCCCCATCCGCTCTGCTCTCTCCTCCTTCTTTCCCTCTCCTCCTTCCTTGCGTGCTCCGGCCCGCTCTGCTCTCTCCTCTTTCTTTCTCTCCTCTTCCTTCCTCTCGCCTTGCCCGCATACACACATACACACACACACATAACGCTCCATCCGTCCGCAATTCCGACCCGTCCGCTCTGCTCTCTCATGACGTGCCACAGATAACGTTCTGCCCGCCCCGCAATGCCCGTCCGCTATATTGAGGCGGTGCCAATGGTGCAGAGGGACCCACCCGTGATCCTTGATCACACTGTGGTGTCGCAAGGGGGGAAGGGGGTGTACCAGATAGGTGTAGTTATCATGCGCTTGCGCGCGCACACACAGACATAGGCGATACCTCCACTCGTCACAATCATCCCCGTCCGCTCTGGCACCGAGGCTGATGGGAGGGGCATTTTAAAAATTTATTTTTTTCGCTTGGTGGCGACTTTAGTTGTCTGGATGCTCTCGAACGCTCGGGCCGTCTGCAACCCCATCCACTCTGCTCTCTCCTCCTTCATTCCCTCTCCTCCTTCCTTGCGCACTCCGGCCCGCTCTACTCTCTCCTCCTTCTTTCCCTCTACTCCTTCCTTGCGCACTCCGGCTCGCTCTGCTCTCTCCTCCTTTCTTGCGCGCTCCGGCCCGCTCTGCTCTCTCCTCCTTCTTTCTCTCCTCTTTCTTTTATCATGTCATACACGTGTACGACATAAAACTTATTTCTCGATAACGCGAGCGTTTCCTATCCCACAAGTGTAATATTAAACTCTCACTAGTCACCGAAAATGTGTCAAGTAAAATGACTTGGAGAGAGAGAGAATAGAATAGAATTTTATTATATCGACAAGAGGCTCTGAGAGAGAGAGAGGACGAAAGAGGGGGAGGAAGGGGGAGATCAGTATGAGACACACACACGCGTGATCTACACAGCTTTTCACCCGCACACATGCATCACTTTTGCTCGTCATAACAAACTCCTGCCCAGGTCGTGGGGGAATGTTGTGACGGGCCAAAGTGATGCAACAACTACTCATGGCAGATAATCATTTTTCCGATCAAAAGAGAGCACTTTTATTGGTGCATTCATTTGTACGAGAACATAGAGTCGATCTGCTCTGGTGCATCAAACTGTACATATGCGATCGACTCTGTGTATAGCGCTCCCTTGAGGATACAGATGAAGCGCACGCTTGCACCTGGCAGACGGTAGAGGCACGAAAGTTACGGCTGGAAATTCTTACGTTTTCTACATAAAATCCCTGCGATAATAAGTTGACAGTAGGATATAAAGTTTATATGTATATACATACATATGTTAAACTTAGTTAAATTTTAGCGAGCATAGGCACAATTAACGCGCTCACGGACTCGCACTGCTCATTTTTGTAAGGATATTTTCAAATCGCAAATAATAGTCATAGAAAACTGGATCTATTCTTTCTAAAAATACCATGCCCAATAGAACGCGAGTTATAGTAAAAAACAGTGACGCCCGTAAGACGTAACTAAACACCCAATCACTTGGGCGACGCGGAATACCCTGTGAGAATTAGGGAGGTTATAATTGTACGACGTATCTTAAAAGGTAAACTTTGGAAGTAAAACTTTATAAATTTGATTATTCTTTAAAATTATGTAAACTATTTCGTATTGTACTTAAAGATATTACGAAATAGTGAGAAACCCAAATAGTAATGCTTCAAAATCAAGGCTGTGTACTATGTTTTATTCTGAACCGCACTATACAGATATACTAGCAGCATTACGTTCACACTTCGAATTCTCATACCTCCAAAACGGTACCGCTAGCCTTTCTAAAATTTAACTATGATGCAAAGTTTACAGAGATGTACTCTGTTAATACTTTTTTTCTCTTTCAGAACTTATCAATTGAATGAAATTTTCTAATGACTGCCTTCAAAAGAAAAAAGGGGTTCAACTCATCGATAATCAACTGAACGAAGTAAATTCTCCGAATTGATGTATCGCATTCACCCCTGACCCATTTACTTACCACGAATGGAACCATCCTTCAAGTTTTACACGTGATCACGGATTGGCCACCCCGACGTCGTCTGGAAGGGTTATTAACTACGATCCCATCGATCCATGATTCGACCAAGGAGCCGCTAGAGCATAGCCTAAAAGACAGCGTGACTCTCGAAGAGCAAGAGTCCAGGGGAACTACTGCGAAAATACAACGCCGGAATCCACCCCTAAGAGACCGAGAATGCCCACCGTCAACGAATCAGATCATGCCGCACTAATAGAGTATATCGGGAAGAAAGGCATTGAAAATTGTAGCAGTAATAATAGCATCGCAAAAATTAATATACTCAGCATTGCCGAATACCCCGCTGACGTGCCGGCTGTAAAAATAATAAATAAACAATCTTATTAACCATACCATCATTACTTTTACATTACAAAATCATACCAAAAGTTATCAATATACTTGTAAGGTAACACTATGTATACTTGCAGTGGAGAGATACCGCTACGAATTTAGCCAGAGAACCTAGGCTTATATCGCGAGTCTTTCCAAGGATCGCGATAGAAAGAAACTGAGGTGGTTGATCCGCAGTCAGCGGCAAAAAGTGGTGGAGGAAGCACTAAAATGCTCGGTGTCAGGGAGTTCCACGATTTCCGTTTGATAACAGCCAGACCAGCTGCAAAATACGCAGGTCGAACAGCTGGTGAACATATTTATTTCTCCACCACTCGTGGAACAGTATTCACGGCATACTGAGGCGGCCCAAGCTGGCGATCTAGATGCGCCCTACTAATCCGATTGATCCAATGCAATAACACTTGGCGGTTAACGCGTTATAATTATCAATAAAAAGAATATTAATTTTATTTTCTGCTTCTTTTCCAACGATTACACAATTGACTACGCCAGCTAGGGATACAATTACTTAAAACATACATACATATAAACATATATACATATGTATATATATATTCCCGGAAGGTATTTAATGATAAGGTTAAGACCGCTAAACATATACATGTAGGCATATATAATAAACCATGCTCGAAGTCGATGATATATTTAAGTTAAAAATCCAGATCGAGAGGGTCGATGCCCGAGCACGGAAAAATGTTAACTTCCTCCGCTCGCAATACGGTAAGATAGTAGACTTAGAGCAACAAGTCAGAAGTCTAAGTTGCTTCAATAAGGATCGTTGGGCCACCGTAGCATATCTGCGCTGTAAAGTACAAGCACTAACGGCATATATTGTACGGTCACGATCGGTCATAGAAAGCTTGTGCGCCAAAGAAAGCACATAAATTGACGCTCTAACCACCGCGTTTGCCGAACTTAAGCTATTCGAGTCCGAGACGATCGATATAGCCCACTCATAAGCGATAGGCGCACTCGCCATCAAGATCTAAAGGATAAATCTTTCAAAAACCAAGGTGGATAGATTCGTAACTGGTACTGGAATTAACCCCCTCGCCGAAATTAATCCATTCGCCTCTAACATGGTCCAGGTCTGTGGAGCGCATTAAGTGCTCAGGAGCTCCCTGAGTCCCGCTCATTTCTCGGGTTCCTGACGCGTTTTCCTGTGTCATATGTTCGTTATACTGCCGCTTCAGCAATCCTAAAGGGCATGGCCCTGGCGTTTACGATACGCGCAGACGTTGCAGTCAGATGCACCGTTCCCCGGTTTGTTGCATCTTTGATGGAGTAATTGTTTTTTTGCTTGCTGTTGGCGCTGCGCGCATTCGCCTGCTACGTGTTCAGCTTCGTTGCAAATTAATTTGGCGCCCGACGCGGGGCCCACCGACAAGGAGCCTCTGTTAACATAGAGGGAACCATACGGCACGACTGCAGCTAGCGATACGGAGTATCTAGCCAACCGATGGCTAACTGGATCTCACAGGAGACTACTTCCAGGAGTAGGAAAACTCCTGGTGACACCTGGCGACTTTTCACGCGAATGGAAGCAGAAACCGCAGCAGAAGTCAAAGATAGCTCCAACAATGAGTGATGAGAACGAAGCCCTACAACCAGCGTTTGACTTCAAGGCCTTGGCCGAGGCACTGACAGCTCTGCAACTGAAGGTAGAACTTTCTGACATACCTACTTACGGATAATGAGGCCACGGAGAACCAGCTAAGTACCTCAACGCCTGTCATGACTACTTCACTGCTAACTGCACTATGCCGGAGCAAAAAGCTGTCACGGCTGCCAAGGGACTTCAGGGCGAGGCTTAAAAGTAGTGATAGCCTTACCGTTATCTGTCATTCACCTTCGAGCGATACGGCGAGTTGCTTCGAGCTCGCTTCGACAGCACGCACATCCAGGGTAAACTCTAGGCTGAGCTCTACTTACGGAGGCAGGGAGACAAAGAACCAGTGGCCACGTTCCTGCAGGAGAAATACCTTGGCTTCCAGAGGATTTGCCCACAGCTTACCGAGCAGGCCATGATCAGTACGGTCTTGGAGCTTATTCGTCCAGCGCAAAGGAAAATGCTGCGCAACCACATCCCTCAGGATTACACTGCCCATATCTTATTAGCCGTCAAACTCGAGGGTGACGAGAAGGAAGAGCAGGCATAAGCTTCTCTAGCAACTACCGTTACACATCACTACTGGAGTCTCTCCGGCCCAACAGCTGTTGGGACTTACCTTTTGTCCAAGAAAGTGGAGAGCTCAACAGATTGTCGCATCAATTCCCAAGAAACGGTTCGAGGCTTCGTTACTTTCAACTCGGCATCAACCAAGCTACTACGTTGCTGGTTCACCCAGTGATACTCACTCCTCAGGAAGCCTGGACTACGACTACAGCCACCCACTTCAACGAGTCCCAGAGTTTTTCTGCGGCGGCCTTGGTCGCAAATTGGAAAGGAACCATATCCAGGATAGGCTCGTCTAGCAACAGTCTTTGCCTCTAGCGAGCAGCCCATCCAAATCTCTATCCAACCGCTGTAGTGGCATCGTCAAAAGACGACTTCGAGGAGGACTGCAGGGTCTTGGACTATCACTCAGCAGCAACATCGGCTTATCTATATATTCATAATATTAAAACTATAAACTCAAGAAAAGGTTCGAGATTAGCTCGAGCTGGACTCGCTCGTTTCCTCTTGGGACTGAGAAACTCTAAGTGCGTAGAGCACTAGGTAGTTCTGTGTCCTCCCTCCCCCAATGTAGAAGCCAAGAAGCCAAGAGAGCCAAACAGCCACATCGGAACAACTGCGGTCAAGGCTTCCGCACCACTCTACTATGACCGGCAGCCTGGATTCCTTTACGACGAACAGTTGGTGACATCACCCAGACTCTAGACGACTACAGTGGCTACACAATCGGCAGTCTCCTTAAGGAACCAACGACGGGGTCGACACATCCGCTCTTGCTCTCTCACGCTTGCCAAAGATTATCTACCCCTTCGTCACCTCTATCACAGGCTACATCCTCGAGCCCCGTCAGTATGGACAGCTGATCGTCATATTTATCTCTCCCCATTCGCGTCGTCTTGCATTCCGCCTGGCTTGCTATCCAACCCCAGAGGGTGTCTTACATCAATTTAGGCCTAATCTTCTGATCAAGGCTAATGAGTTGTAGAAGCGCGGGTCCTGGAGTGGATGATCAGTGTGTGGCCGAGAGTCAAATCCTAGTTGTGTCGATGCCACTAAGCTGTGTGTAGTAGGCGATCGACCCCCTCTGCAGGTATTATTTGCAGCTGAGAAGCGGAGAGCTTCATGGTAAGACTCGTAGTGGAGACTGTGTAGACGCCTCTGGGCTAGACGAGCCTATCGCCAAATTGATATAAGAGGTATCCCCAAGACTGCCGGAGTAGGAGGAACCAGTCGACGTTGAGTCCTCGTCCGTAGTTCGCTCCACTGAAGTCAGTTGCGCGAGACAGGTTGCGAAAGAATCCCGGTGTTTACTGCAGGGAGATACTTCGGGCGGTGTGTAATGTTCTGGCTGGTCCAATGGTGCCTTCTTGTCTGGCATAATGGAATCCAGGTTGTCGGCTGCAGTTGTGTGTAGTGGAGTGGAGCAGGAGCCTCGACCGTAGTTGTGCTGCTATAGCTGCTTGGCTTCCAGGTTGGGTGAGAGAGAAGACAGCACTACCCTTCACCTAGGGCTCTACGCAACTAGAGCTGCTTAGCTCAAAGGGAGCGAGCGAGCCCAGCTCGAGCTAATCTCTAGTCACTCACTTATTAATCGTATCACTAGCTTTTTTGTTGGGAAGTAGACCGGGTGCCAGATGTAATATTTCATTGGTGATGATCCGGGGCTTTTCGCCGAGCTTAGTCGGCCTAGTCAGTTTCCGAGCAGTGGAATCGTCTTGGAGGTGGGCTTGGGCAATGCGTCGAGCATCGACAGCCTTTCGTCGGTTCGCTTTCTGGAAGACTTGTTCCCACTTCACTAGTCCCGCGATGTCCGTCTGGCAAGCCACTTCAGCCCGTAAAACCGTATCCAAGTCGGTTTAGGTCTCTCGGTCCCCTCTCCATGTCGTAGATCCAAGATTGGTTTGATTTTCTACGGAGCTCTTCGAGAGTTGGCGTTTGTAGGTGCGGGTTAGCTCGGCAGCTTAGGCTTTCGCAAGCTATAGGTCAATGTAGCTGCCAAGGGATAGCCCGAGAACCCCGCGGTCCTCCTCGATGTCTTCTATTGACGACGCTACTACAGAGTTTGGGTAAAACTCGGATGGACTGCCCGTGAGAGGTGAAGATCGCCGGGCACCACTGCTGCTAGGTACGGCTATGTCCGATGCTACTAGATATCGCTGCTGCTAGGCACTTCTACGATGGCTGCTAACTATAAAGGCTGGCTGCTGCTGCTTGCGTCGGTGATTGCGCCGGGCCTTTGGTTGTCTGGGAGAGAGGAATCGCGAAGAAAACACTCCACTCAAAAATATTGGTTTTACGGTTGGTTTTATTAAGACATCCAACTGCCTCGACCACCTACCAACTTCTGACTCTTGGCCCATACAGCGGACAACGTCAATCCAGCAAGGACTCAGTATATGGTGAATAGGTGCAAAATCTACCGCCGCACCAACCATACAGAAGAGCAGTACAGGCAAGAATGTATTTGTCAAAGATGCTCTCAACCAGGCCATACAGCAACAGCCCGTCAAAATATAAGGCACAAGATATTTACGAAGATAATTGCAACGTTTAACCCGCATGCCAAATATGTAACATGGCAGGCCATACGGCACTTCAATGCAGAAACGCGAATATACCGCCACTAATGTGCAAGACTTGCAATAAGCAAAGCTATTTAAGCACTTACTGCCACTTGAACAGAATTATATACCAGCTTTGCAACGAAGCCGGACACGTAGCAGGCGATTGCGCGCCGTGCCAACAGCATGCAAAAAAACAATCACTCTGTCAATGATGCAATAAACCGGGGAACGATGCATCTGACCGCAATGTCTGCGCGTATTGTAAACGCCAGGGCCATGCTCCTGAGGGTTGCTGAAAGCGGCATCATAACGAACGTATGACACAGGGAAACACGTTGGGAACCCGCGTAATGAGCGGGAATCAGGGAGCTCCCGAGCTCTTAATGCGCTCCACAGACCTATCCCATGCTTTAATCAAGTTAACGCCGTTGAAAAAGAGGCATGACTTAGTCACGCACCTTATCTAGAATTTCACCTAGAAGGACAGGTGCTGAGTCTGATGATAGACTCCGGCTCCTATGAGAATACAATGAAGATTGACGATGTACCTCGTGGTGTACTCATTAAGAAGTGCGAACCCATGAAATTCCAAGGAGTGGATGGTGAAACCGTTCTATCTAACAGGACAATAAAACTGAAATTGTTTGAATATGCAGTAACATTTTACGTCACCGAAAGTCCGCTCGCAATCCCACATAACGGTATGTCAGGAATGCAATTCTTACTGGACAAACGGTGCGAAATGAATTTCGCGCACCGGCTATACAATTTTTTGAATCGAGCCACCAGATCCAAACAACGCTTTTGCGACACCACCGGCAAAATGCACTGTGTCAATTTAAACCAAGCATACGGAAAATTTTTATACTTCAATATATATAGAGACCCAAAAGACTGCTTCTTATTGATACTGGAGCGTAGCCTAGCCTGATAAAAAATTAAATAATTACTGGCAACTACACAGTAAACTACAGTTTAAGAGGATGCAGTGGACTTTTTACCGAGCATAAAGTAAGAATCAATTTAAAAAAAAAATACTTATTCTACGAGGCGACTGGGTATCTCTCCGACTACGAGACGAGACTATAGGGAAATTCAGAGTATAACAAGACGATAACGCTCATCCTGTCTACGATGATGTACTCTCTCAGGACGAATCAGAAGCTAACCTGTTAGACTTACTCGGCAATGTAGCGGTGGGCAATAAGCTCGTCTCTTCCAGCGAACGCGAAACATATTTCAATCCCTTCGACGAGACTTGCCGCGAGTTGGACATTCTTACCAATAGAAATCAATCGACGGGCCTCTACTGTTTCCAAGAAGGTGACACCCCCACTTTCCTCGATGCAAGTGGGGGGGGGGGGAGGGGGCGGCGCGAGGCCGAAGCCCCCGACCGAGCATGGGAAAAAGCTAATGGAGATTCATACGCTGGCAGTCGATGAAAAGGCCCAAGCTGAGCAGTTACTCGAAATTCACTGCGGGAGATTTCACCTCGACGGTGACAAACTGATTTCAACTGGCATCGCTACGCATCGTATCCCAACAATTGACGATATACCTATATCGACCAGAAAGTACAGATAACTGCATGCGATAAAATTAGAAGTCCAACGCCAGGTGCAGGAGCTGCTAGAAAATGGTATAATCAAACGCTTGCGATCTGGATACAACACAGCCCTCTGGATCATTCCCAAGAAAAGCTCGGATGACAAATCCAAAAGGAGAGTAATCCTAGCCATCCGTCCCCTGAATAAGAAAACCATCCCCATGAACATTTCCCACCCTAACATTATCGATATCCTAGATCAAATCGGAAACTTAAAGTACTACACAGTGATGGATCGCCAATCCAGATTTTATCAGATCTTGTTGCACCCCGGTGACACTCACAAAACTGCGTTTTCCACACCCAATGGGAATTACGAGTTCTTAAGAATGCCGTTCGGCCTAAGAAACGCAGCTGTGGAATACCAGTCGGCCATGACACGGACTTTTGACGGTTTAACAGGGAAGGGCATCTTTGTGTACATGGACGAGATCGTGATCTACGCGAAAACATTAGAAAACCACGAACGACTTTTCAACCAAGTGATGGACCGCCTAAAAAATTCTAACGGGAAACTAGAATCCAACAAGTGCAAATTATTGCAGAGGAAAGTTACGTATTTAGGGTATATAATGAACAAAGAAGGTCTGAACCCGGACACAAAGAAGAATAAGGCAGTGAAATACTACCCCACGCCTTAGAACATAAAAAATGTACGGTAGTTAGGTTTTGCCGGCTACTACAGGTGGTTAATAAAATATGTCGCTAAAGAGGCTAAAGCACTTGGTAAGCTTTTATAGAACAACAAAGCCTCTTAATAGACTGGAGAATAAAAAGACCGTGCGTTCCAGCGACTCAGAAACGCCCTGTGCACTTCCCCGCTACTGCAGTTTCCCGACATAAGTCAGCCTTTTATTATCACGACAGATGCATCACGATACGCTATCGGAGGAATTCTGTCGCAAGGATAAATCGGTAGCGATCTACCTATTGCCTATTCTCTAGAGTCCAACGAGGACCAGAAATTCGGTAAGCCACTTACAAAAAGAAAGCACTCGTGGTGTTACTTGACGTGTAGACCTTTCGACCGTACGTGTATTGTCGAAGGTTTACAATAATTACAGATCATCAACAGCCAGTATGGTTCCAGACATCAAATTGAAATACAAGAGTACAAAAATGGCAATTAAAATTATTAGAGTATGATCACAAAATAATCCACAGACTCGGCCGACTGATCGCACCAGCTGACGCACTGTCACGAAATCCCATGAAAACTATCTAAATCAGTATATTAACTCGACTGCAAAAGGCTTAACTACCACGTGAAAAGCCACCTGAAAATGGGACGACAAAACCAAATAAGAAAAACCTTAAACCCCTGACAACGAAAACAGCGTCGCAAGACCACAACGTGAAACTATATTGTCACCGTGGAAGACCCACTGATCCTACCAAACCCACTGTTAAAATACGGGGAGCGACTGGCCAGAAAAAACTAGAACAGGGTTAGGTCAAAAAGAAGCGTGGCTACCTAAAGAAGACCCCCTTACAAAATGACAATGCCAGCGAAGAAGAGGACAACAGCAGTGAGCAGGAGGATGACCTTGAAAGAGTAGCATCTTCAGGAGGAGGGAGAGGACTGGACGACGCGCCTCTAACCTATCCCGCCACTCCAAGAAACAAACTTACCCCTATGGACCACGGAAATACCCGAACTTAGCTTGTCGAAACGAAAGAATTGATAGCATACCGACGAGACAACATAATGTATTTTGTCGACACTGCAGGTGCGCCCCAAGACGGAGGTGCAAGTAGGCTACTTAAAGCCAACAAGATAGCAACCGGCCTAAACTCCAAATTATGCAGTGTTGCAATAAGAAAAATTAACTAACAAAAGGTACCATATCGCCCTCTGTATAACAAATATAGAGGGCGTACCAAAACAAGTAGTCAAGAAGAGACTTCACACCCTTCTAACCGATCTACGAGCGTTACTGAAGGAGAAAAACATACACTCTGCCAGGTTCTCTAAGAGTGACTCAGAATTTAATGTGGACTGGTCTGAAATCCTAGAAAACTTTAGGATCACGTTCAAGAATGACGACAGCAAAGTAATATTATGCAAAATACTCCAGCATATATATAATGTAGCGATAGAGACCAAATGTTTTACGAAACTCACAAATCGCCCCTTGGAGGACACAGAGAGGTATCAAAAACCTTCCACTGCATCCGCCAACAACATTATTGGGAGGGACTCAAGGACGATATCCAACAGCGCAGTTAGCAGTGCTTTGAGTGCCAACTTAAGAAACTTGCAAGAGTGAATACCAAACAACCTATGCTTGTAACCAATACAACCGGAAATGTAATTAACAAGGTGGCACTGGACATCGTGGGGCGCTTGCCAAAAACCTGGAACGAAAGTAAATACGTTCTTATTATGCAAGAACAGCTCTCCGAATTCTGCATAGCAGCGCCTCTTCAGACTGCAACATCAGCATCAATCGCAGACGCTTTTATCAAACACTTCATTTCTGCTTTGGATGCCCGAGAGTAATCCTAACTGATCAAGGCAGAAATTTTTTGAGTGAACTGATGCATAGCGTGGTGAAGAGGTTCCAAATCAAAAAGTTGAGAACGTCCGCCTTCCACCCCCAAAGCAATGGATCTTTAGAAAGGTCTTACCACGCACTCGGCAAAAACCAAAAACAGTACACCGATGGTGACGACGATTGGGAAAAATAGAGGGAGTTAGCCACTCGTAACTACAACACCTATGTGCAAGAAAGCCCCAAGCACACACCGTACGAGGTAGTGTTTGGTAAATTTGCTAGGTTACCATCTGCAGCACCACTCAGGGAAGAAGATAAACTGCCAACTTATCAAGATAACGTCGAGAGCCTGGTAACCAAGTTAAATTGCATTAGAAAATTAGGATACGGAAATATAATAAGCGCGAAAGTTAGATCTAAGGAATATTACGATAAGAAAACGAACGAAAAAATTTTTAAGGCTGGAGAATATGTATTTTTGCTAAAGGAAGTTGAAAAGGGGAAATTCAGGAATTACTTTTCGGACCCTCACAAAATCATAGAAATATTAAGTGCACAAAATTATAAAATTATTGTAGGCAAAGAACATAAGATAGTCCACGGTCATATATTCGGGGCGGTAAAAATAAGAACCCTGATTTAGGAAACACCCGGGAATGACGTGAATAGTTCTAACGATGAATTGTCGAGCGAATAAAATCTGATCGCGCACGAATATCCTAAAATCATCCTTACTCCCTAGCATGCAATCCAGGGAAGAAAAGGGGATGGGGTAAAAATATATAATCGAATAATTTATTCTAAACATTCTTAATTTCAGAAAAAGTAAGAGCCACCATCACGACGGTATGGGGTTATTAAGTCTACTTTTCCTGTTGATCACCCCTTCGGCACTAGCCCTAGAGGGTTACGACTGTGAAGTGGAGACAGTTAATGTCACTACGTTGCAGCTACTGGACATAGAACCATGTACGACCTCAACCGATAGCGTTAAAACGACTGAACGCTATATACAGCTGCTACAGGTGAACAATTACGTGTAAGCGCCTGTGGTTTAATGCAAGATCGTCCTTAGTCGCACTGTAGCTCATTGCGGCAGTCACTCACACACTTCAGCAGTGCACAATAGCATGACAAATTTCATGGAAAACATCAACCGCGATGAGTGCATAAAATTGTATAACTCGGGCATATACCAGCGAGGTTTGCTGGCGATGAGCGCTATCGGAATTTAAAAGACTGTCAGCACCGCGGCTACTTTTGCTGGATCGCTGACTTCTAACGGTGCGGGCGCATGCGTTAAAGCTTATTACGCAGACCATTACAGACCTTACAGCAATGTCATCGTGCAGGGTACTCTCCAAGTGAAACTCCTGGAATTCCACACTCCGGTGAATCTACCCGAAAAAATAATAATACTGCCGTTGGGCGTTCAATGCCAATTTAGCGCGGGGCTTTGTACCGACCAAGACGGTAGCAGTACTTATTGGAAAACTCTTCCACAGACAACCTGTAACTACGAAATGTACAACGTACTGTTCGAAGGTATAGTGAATCGCACAGAAGACACCAGCGACCCTATGGTAGAGACGATCTATTCTTTAGTGTCGGTGGATATAACGTTTGCCCTGGCTGTTAAAAAAAGTGACAATATATGTGGGTATGAAGTGATCTAGACAAAACACCTCAATCTACTGATATTTAAAACTGAAACGGGGCAAACATTCGCTTCGGCCAGCCATTAAAGCCCGTATAATATGGACCTCTTCGCACACATGATCTCCAAATTCATCTACATCGAAAAGCACATTAAAGCCCAGGTAAAATTACTCTTTCGTGACATCAGGATACAACGATGCTGAGTCAAACACATAACGCTAGAAAACACCCTATCCATAGCCGACAAATCGCCTGACCAGTTCTCCTATAATATCATGAAGGGTTCAGGCCATATAGCGACCGTAACCACAGAAGCCACTCGTATAATAAAGTGCATGCCTGTAAAAGGTTAAACTGACCAAGACAGACACATGTTATGCCAAATCACCAGTAAACAATAATAGGACAAAAATGTTACTGACGCCTAAGACCCGCATCTTAAAAAAATACAGAACGAGGATCGTATGCAACCCTGTATTTCCCCAACAAATTCAAACCGCCCCCTCCCTTCCAGCAGCTGTAAACCAACGCACACATGCCCTCGCTTGATCTCCAATAACGTTGCTCGATCACAGAATACGAACATCGATTAACAACCGAGTATGTTATAAGTTATTTTCTTTTCATACCATGTATCGCTTCTCTTCTAAAGAATACGGCCCGGGCCTGCTCATGACTTCAAAAAAAAGGGGAGACCAAGTATCAATTTAAAGAAGGGAGTGACGGATTAGAATCTGATTCGGCCGATAAAGGCGAACAAATTCAAAATACTATTTGCTTGTAAGGGTGTGCAATACACCTTTAAATGAAGCACTTTATTGATCATCTTAAATTATTGACTAAAAAAAAACTAACAGTAGAAGTTAAGCCCACCTATCTATAATCGAATACATAATAAGTATGCGTTGCGCGCAATCTATTTTTAAACCTACCTACGTAATCACATATAAAAAATAACTCTAATGGTATTTACCTGTCAAATTTGTTTCAACGTACAGCGCAATGCCTCCATACGTGATGGAAATCGCTATATTTCAAAATAACCCTTATTTCAATACACATTGAATTTCAATGAATTTCTTCCATATTCATACCAAGTAAATTCGAGTAGTCGGATTATAATTATTGACGATACGAACAAAAACCACCTCGAACCCAAAGTCAAACCAGGGAACTCCTTCTTACCGGGAAGGCATGCTACCACTTGCGCCACTGAGGCCTTGGCGATTCCCTTCGTCTCATCAAGTCAGATTCTGAACGCTATTCTTTCAGCCAAAGCGTACTTTTAATACAAAGACAAATATTATTTTAAGATAGGTGAAGATATAATCACATATGCAAATAACAATGATGGCATTTATCCATCTAATTTTTTACAACGTACAGCGCAAAGCCTCCATACGTGATAGAAATCGTTATATTTTAAAAAAGCCTTCATTTCAATAAATATCGAATTTCAATGAATTTCTTTCATGTTCATACCAAGTAAATTCGAGTAGTCAGATTAAAATTATTAATGAGACGAAGAAAAGCCACTACGACCCCGGAGTCGAACCAGGAAAAGCACGCTACTACTTGCGCCATCGAGGCCTTGCCGATTTCCTTCGTCATATCAAGTCAAATTCTAATCGCTATTCTTTCCGCCAAAGCGTTGTTTCACTACAAACACAAACATGATTCCAAGATAGCTGAAGATATGATCACGTATATAAATGAGTCTAATGGCATTTAACTATCAAATTCTTTTATTTTTTTGTCTCATCATTTAATTTGACTACTCCAATTTACTTGGTATAAAAATGAAAGAAATTCATCAAAATTCGATGTCTACTGAAATAAGGGCCATTTTGTATTATAGCGATTTCCATCACGTATAGAGGCTTTGCGCTATACGTTAAAAAAAATTTGATAGGTGAATACCAGTAGAGTCATATAAATATATATATATATATATATATGTGATTATATCTTCACCTATCTTGGAATCATGTTTGTGTTTGTATTGAAAGTACGCTTCTGCTGAAAAGATAGCTTTTAGAATTTGACTTGATTATACGAAGGAAATCGCCAAGGCCTCGATGGCGCAAGTGGTAGCGTGCCTTCTCGGCAAGAAGGAGCTCCCCGGTTCGACGCCGGGATTATGGTGGTTTTAATTCGTCTCTTTAATTATCATAATTTGACTACTTAAATTTACCCGGTATGAAAATGGAATAAATTCATTAAAATTCGAGGTTTGTTGGATTAAGGGCTATTTTAAAATATAGCGGTTTCTATTACGTATGGAGGCCTCGCGCTGTACGTTAAAAAAAATTTGATAGGTAAATTCCATTGGACCCATTTATATATGTGATTGTATCATCACCTATCTTAAAATTATGTTTGTGTCTCTATCCATGTCAGTTGACTATATAATCAGTAGAAAATTAGATATCACTAACAATAGTTATATGATAAAACTTACGTATACTTTCAAATGTGGCGCATTGATAGTCATTTTAGATTAGTGACTAAGAAGAAACTAACAGTAGTAATAAGGACCGACTATTTATAATCGAATACTTTATACATTCATTAACAATACATGTAATCTATTAGTAGCAGTAAAAAAAAACAAGCAATAGTGTTACGCTTAAGCGTTTTGAATCATATAATCTGTACGCAGCGGACTGTTCCCACATACATTTATTAAAAACGCCCAGTAACAGTTTTAGAAGAGGGATACTATGTCGGAGACACGCACCGACACCTTTTCCCGCAGTCTCACAATTGTTTCCGAAACCAACTAACCTTTTATAACCAGAG
>JAPYYV010014749.1:0-10274 GCA_030522625.1 Copidosoma aretas
TTTTAAACAAGGGCAATCTGATTGCCCTTTTCAATAATTTTAACATTTATTCATTCATTAATTTGACTGTAAGACCGATGAAAATATTTGTATTATTGCTCTAAAATTTTGTATAGTTTATCCGTGTATAGTGTAATACAACAGTTGATTACTCGTGTCTCGGCAGAAAAGTTATATGAAATATTATTTGACGAATAAATACTCGAAAGTGACTAGAAGATGAGTATTCCTATTTAGAATCAGCCAAAAATTTGTTTACAAACATATCATTGCTATGAAATTTGGTATTGTTTATCCTTTTATAGTGTACAAAATCAGAGAATGACTTCTGTTTCGTTAGAAAAGTTATAAATAATTTTCAACAGCTATCCTCTAAAATCCATCATAGTTTATCCCTGTGCAGTGTATAACAACAGCAGATTACTTATTTTTTGCAAGAAATCAATATATAATATTATTCAACAAACAAAGCCTCGAAAATGACAAAAAGATTAAGTATTTTTAGTTTGTACTAGCCAACATTTGTTTGCAGAAATAGAAATGCTTTGAACTTTTGTATAGTGAATCCCTTTTTAGTGTACAAAAACAAAAAATAACTTTCGGTTCGTCGGAAAAGTTATATATAATATAATTTAACAAACAAATACTTGAAAATTACGGAAAATTGAGTATTTCTGCATTTATTTGGAACAGAAAACTACTTTTGTCTTGGCAGAAAAGTTTTAAATTGTTTTATTTAACAAATTAATACTCGTAGATGACGAAAAATTGAGTATTTCTATTTTACATTGGCCATGACGTTTTTTGCAGACACAGAAATGCTCCAAAATTTAGTATAGTTCATCCGTGTATAGCGTAAAACAACAGTGGATTTCTTGTGTCTCGAGAGAAAAGTGATAAATAATATTATTTGACAAATAAATACTCGAAAGTGACTATAAGTTGAGTATTTTTATTTTGTATCAGCCAAAACTTTTTTAACAAAAACAGAAATGCTCTTAAATTTAGTAGAGTTTAACCCCTACAGTGTACGAAAACATAGAATGACTTATGTCCCTGTAAGAAAGTTATACATAATATTTTTATACAAATAAAGACTCGATAATGATTAAAAATTGACTATTGCCATTTTATTGTAGCCAAACCTTTCTAACAATTATAGAAATCCTCTTAAACTTAGCAGTGTTTATGTTGTATTCTGTAAACGACAGCTGATAACTTTTTTATTGGCAGAAAAGTTGTAAATAGTATTTTTGAACAAATCATACTCGAACATGACGAAAGATTAAGTAGCTCTATTTTATTTTGGCCAAAACTTTTTTTGAAATAATAGAAATGCTCTGAAATTTGGTCTATTTTACTCGTGTATAGGGTAAATCAACAGTTGATGACTTGTGTCTCGGCAGAAAAGTCATATATAATATTATTGAACAAATTAATACTCTAAAATGAATGCAAGTTAAGTATTTCTTTTTTATATTGGCTGAAACTTTCCTTGTAAAAATAGAAATGCTCTAAAATTTAGTATAGTTTATCCCTGTATAGTGTTCAACGACAGAAAGTGACTTTTGTTTCGGCAAAAAAGTTATAAATAATTTTATTTTAAATGATTGAGTCTATTTTTCTTTACATTTAATATTTTTGTCGTGGCAAAGAAGCATAGCTTCTACCGAAAGTCCTGCGAAAGGCCCAGTTTTTTTTATTTTTCTATTTTTTAGTTTAAAGAATATTTTGGTTCTAATTACTGTAGCTAATCCTAAATATAGATATAACGTGATACATTTGAAAAAAAAATTACGATTTAGTGACCAATAATGTTTTTAAGAAAGGTATCATTCTAATATCAATAGATTAGTTTTTTATTTGCTAAAATGTTTGTATTTTTTTCAATGTTTTATGTAATCTTATTTTATAATGAATAATATTATTTAATTATTAATTGTAAAATATAGAATCATCATAAAAAATACTGTGACAAACAATACTGGTTTAAAATATAAGGCGTACAACAGAACACACGCTGCTATACGACGTGTAAGGCTTAATAAATTTACTTGTTTTGAACGGTAAAAATCATTTTCCATTGATAAAAAATAAGATTTTTATAAATATGTGGACGTAGAATACTATGATTATATTGATAAAACTATACGACTTAGGGGCCAATGTTTATAAACAATTTCTACATTGAATTTTTGAAAATTGGTCTTCAAGTCAGAAATAACGAAATTCTCAAAATATCGATACACTCTATTTAAAGAACAATTTTTTAAAAATCCTTGAACATTTATCTCTTTCTTCCGGTGTGGATCCTTTACAAAAAATTCTAGGTGAATCAAAAATCTTAGTCAGAAGAGTGTTCGGTTTGTAAAAGAATCACCCTCAATTAGAAATTAATATTGATGCAATGCTTGTCCATGGCTTTGATGAAATTTTTTGTTGTTAATAATAGAATAGTAAATTAACGTCTTGTACAAAAATAGATGTATCGAGCATTTCTTGTGGAACGGGAAACAAACCAATTTGTTCTTTCTAAAACTTTAGGAATAAAAAGTACTTAATGAAAAAAACAATACCGCAATTTTTTCATAATTTTTCTACCAATATCCTTGGCGACAGTGATGATTATTGATGATAGTCTGATGTTAATTGATTTTTCATCATAAATATCATGGATAATAAATAGAAATCGAATAGCAGATAACAGACAGCAACTTCTTTGCATGTATGTGATAATATTTTATATAGTATTATAAATGTATTTTTATTTTTTTTGTCTTTTTATTAGGTGACTACGACGTTTCTTGACACACTTTTTCACGAATAACTATAAGTTATTACTAGGCTATGCATTTGATTATAATTTATAGTAAATATAATCATTCAATTTTTGTTCATTTTTTGATTAATTTTTTCCAAGTAAAATTGTTTTTATTGAACAAATATTTTAAAAAAATTATTAAAATAACTTTTCATTCATACATATAATATATATCCACTAACGATTTGTCATCCTAATTTCCCATTTCAATTTCATACCATTATCGTACAATCGGTGTAAAGTCTTTAATTTATTAGCTGTGTTAGTCTCTTTATATCACTCTCTTCTATCTTGATAATGTTTAAGTTTTATTAAAGTATGTAAATGTATATAAATACATACATTCATACATACAAATATTTTAACATACGTGCAGTTATTGTTGTAAACATAATTAGTAAAATCTTACACAAAGACAGACATCCATACAAACATTAGTAAATAGATAAATAAATACATAAATACATTTATTTGTGCATGCATGCATAAATAAATAAAAACATACATGCATACGTACATGCATATAATCATACATACATATACAGAAGGACAAATAGACGCATACATATATACCCAGAGACTTAGATGCATAATAATATGCATACATAAATTCATGCATACATACATAGAAACATACTTACAAACACAATCATAGAAGTAAAAACATAAATGTATAGATAAATATAAACATACAAACATGAACAAAAATATTTTTACATAAATAGGTGAATACATACATAAATAATATGAATACTTACAGTTATACATACATACATTAAACATAGATCGAAGCACACATTCTTACGTACATAGTTGCATGCATACGTTTCTCTATACGTAAACGTATACGTAAATGGATGCATAAATACATGCGCACATAAATATTATTTTTCAATATGTAATGATCATTATTATTAGCACTTATACGGGCGCACGAACATACATTCACACATAAATACATTTGTACATACATACATGCATACGTTTATACAGGGACTATAAAGAGTACTTTAATAGCGGTGACTGGCGTATACAGCAGAAAATCTTGAATACGTAACAGTAAAAGAAATGTTTTGAGATTGTTAACTTACGGTGGTCTTTTTATTTATTCTTTCATCGAGTAATATTAAAAAATTGATGACTATTAGAAAACATTTCTCGAAAATCAAGTTGTTGACTGAAAGATGTCATCGTAGAGCGGGGGGTTGGCGTGCGGAGCGCGGAGGAGGGCGAAGCCTTACAAGTATATATATATATATATATATATATATGTATATACATATATATCTTCCTATATTATATAATGATTTTTTGTGGGGTTGTGTACACCTCTCCATCGCTACCGCTAGCCCTCCCCTTCACGTATTAAGAAACAAAAAATGCTTTCCATCCCTGTGATATTAACCTACGTTATTCCGAACCAAACCTCTCATGCACCGATATTACAGTAATGTTCCATGTTCTAAATATTATTAAATTTAACTTACAAAAGAAACATACATTTTAATGATAGATTTACGGAATGATACAGTAGGAAAGTTATGAAATCAATAAGAGATATTCAATTCTATGCTAAGGTATAATGTAAAGGCATTTGTAACAGCATTAAAACTTTTTGAATAATAAATTAAGGACTATCTTGGTTGGGATGTGCGAGAACGAGGTCTGACTTTTTGTCTCTTTTAGGTTAGAAATGTACGTTCGCGTCCTATGTGATAACATTAAAGGATCGATAATCCTTGCGAACATTCATGAATAAATTATTTTGCATGAAATTAATCAATCTAAATGTTTTACATACATCATAAGCAAGTATTAATTTACCATTGACTGCAATTTCGTCAAGATTTGATTGTGTATTCTATTTAAATGTTGAAGAGGAGGAGTTAGTTTAGACGATTCTCCATTAGATCCTATGCACAGTATACAAAATTTGTTGTATTAATTCCTCGCTTCAGGAAGACGCAACGGTCTTGAAACTTTCCATAAACTTTTTTTATACATTTGTAGACTTCTATACAAAGTTTTGTTAAAAACTTACTATTAATTCCTTAAGATAGTAAATCTACTTCAAAATATGTGATGTTTATCAATTTTATAATTAATAATTGTATTAAGCGAGTAAAAACCTACAATATATTTCAACAGTCTTAGTTTTTTCTTTACAAGATTCTTTTTCTATCATGAAAGGCAACGTCGAATTAATAACTTAAAATTATTGCTCGAGTTATGAAGATTAAGTGAAGGTTATTGTAAGACATGCATTATTAAATAAAAACTTTATATGTAAAAGATTTTCCGAATAAAAAATAATTTTATGAACATTTTGAATAATAGAAATACATCAAAATAATAAATTATTGAAAAATATATATTACTTTGTAAACAACCAATTTATGTTTCGGTAAGCATATAATGATTTCAGTAAACTTGAAAGTCTAGTATATTAATCTTAAATATTTTAAGACATTATCTCTCTGCTGTCACATGTATATAAGTATTCACAGAATTACAGTTAATATTAACAAGAAATAAAATTGTAGTAGATCTATTGCTGTATATTTTAATTATGTTTTTCTGATTTGTTGAGTTTGCATTGTTTGTAATTTATCTCCATCGATTCCTAAATTTATGCCATAAAAACGAGTTATTTGCAAACTTTTACTTCAAAAACTCATTTTCATACGAACGATTGCACCTTACTCATTACACGTTAAATATTTAAAAAAATATACTTTGGTGTCTCTATTTATTTATTTTTCCCATGTACAAATTTACAATCTTTTTACGTCTGAAATTGTTACACGACATCCCGTGAGATAAACCCATCGCTCTTAAAATAAAATCTATAAGTAATATAGCACCCCGGTCCCTCGGAGTTTCTCAGACTAGGGAGCTAGTACGCGAACCACCTAGCCATCGAAACTCTTAAAATCTATAAGTACGTATTTTACAATAAAATTTCCCTGATATATTCCGCCTTTTTTCTTTATTTAAATTACAATGCTCATGACTGCCTCATATTCGGATTATCTTTAAATTTTCATCACTTCCCGGTTCTTGATCTGGCTACTTTTTCAAATTCTATGCTGTGTTTGAAAATACCCTTAATCAGATTCCCTTCTAATAGATGGATTAGTATTTGCCTAATTAATTCATCCGATTCTTTCATGCCACCTTTCTCAATTATCTTGATTAAGTCTTTATTCATTTTTTCCTTCACTAATGTGCATGTAAAAATATGTTCTTCAGTATTTGTATTTATATTGCATGCCCTACAATCTGTATTTAGATAACCTATATTACCTACTTTGCTTGAACTCTAACACCTTAGTTTTGCCCCTTTTTCTTTAATGCTCCCCCCCCCCCCACACTTTTTTCTCTCAATATTTCTCGATTCTAATACTAGTCTTAATATATATATGAGCGATTCTCTGTCAGAATGTGCGCAGAAAATATAGAGTTCTCCAAAACTCTAGTCATCTGTCTCAAACAACACCAGAAATGCTAGTGAATTTTTTCAGATTCTTAAAAAGTTACTGAGTGAGCTACAGACCCCTTAAGTTGGGGTGACTTTTAAAAAATATGGAAAATTCACCAGCATTTGTGGCGTTATTTGGAACATAAGCCTACAGTTTCAGAGAAATCTTTTTTTTTTACGCACGATTCGACAGAGAATCAAGACATTAGCTTCGCTAAACGATTTTTGAGAAACGTTCTCGAATAATTATTTACATTTAAATCTTAATCCATGAAAGATCAAATTAATATACCACCGTAATTCAACAGGCTTTAAAGTTTTTTGTATCTGTTGAGAAAAATTTTTCCGTAAAAACACGTAACAAATTGTTTTCATAGTATACTTGATCAAAATAAGACATTTGCAAAAATATATTAGTAATTCCACCGAACCTTAAACATTTCGATTTTCAAAAAAAAAAAAAAATAATTCCAAGGCACGCTAATAAAAATAAATCTACTTATTTCTATGCGCTCTCAATATTGGAAAAATATCCGCGTTACTCACATTTGAGATTTATCTTTTTATGATAATTAGCAAATTATTAACAACAACATTAAAATTTTACATTTTTGTTATAAAATATTAATAACCGTATTAATTGGCTTATTTTAAGCATAAAACGTTATTATACGCTTTTTCGTTAGAGGCTTTATTTTTGCGTAAAAAATTAAAGAACTTATTGAATAACACTATTTAAATATCACGTAACTCGTAATCCTGTGATTTCTCAATCTTTGATGGACTGTAACTTTAAAACAAACGCACTAATCGCAAAAATCAAAATACGATTTGAAAGATTTGATTCAAGCTTCAATTTAAGCTCAAAGAAAGCTTTCTATCTCGTTACCCTTCGGAGCTTTAGCCATTTCGATTATTGCTAAAAATGATAAAATCTATAAAATTTTTAAGGATTTTGTAAGTCACATATTTTTGTTTAACACAATTTCTCGATGAAGACTTTTGATATTATTTTTCTAAGAGTGTAAGAAGTTGTTTACGCCAAAAAAAAGTAACTTTGTACGTAAAATATTTGAGATTGTGCCTCTCAAATTAAACGATTTTTAGTATGAGTTACGCGCTTGAGAATGATCTTAAAATTAATATGTATACAAAATTGTTGAGGAGCTTCGATGGCTAAGCGATTAGCGTGCTAGCAGCCTAGTCTGAAAAATTCCGAGGAATCGGGGTTCGAATCCCGTCGCAAAATATCGAGATTTTTTTCTCGGGCTTTTTCGACAGGAGGAGTACCCAGGATACCGGAAAACCACTTATATGATTTTTAAGACAATTAGTGGATTTTTCCGAACGATGTCGGGAACTCCAGGGGCTTCCTTCCGGGGAAAGCCAACACCTGGCCAGCTCGTCGGTAAAGTCACTATCGATTTTAACAGTTGGTATGGTAAGGTAGATAGTTAATGGAGAAGATCCTTCCATTAATCTGATACCTTCCGGGGTATGCTTGAGACGATCGCTGCGCCCTGCAAATAGTACCCAGTAGGATGGATGGCCGAGTCGTCTAAGGGGACACTTGCGCTAGGGGCCCGCACGAAAGACTCGCATACTCGGGGCGGGGAAACAGGGGAGTTTAGGAAAGAAAGGGATAAGTTGGGTAGGTAGGTTGGATTAGGAAAGAATGGGTAGATACTTAAAAGCCCAGAAATAGGTGTACGTGGAATAAATAATACAAATATATATACAAAATTTTTAGTGGCACACTTACAAACAAATAAATATCTTATTCTTTGACTCTTAAAAAACATTTATTGCTTTGGAAAATTGAAAAATTTGATAGCGCTTTTTTTCATACCGAAAATATCGTTAATAAGTAAATTTTTACAAAAATCGGTAACACTCATAAATACGGTTATAACTTCTTTTTGGTATTAGGCACGCTTATATGTGTAAAATTTTCTAAATCTACGATTTAAAATAACAAATCCCTATGATTTTCATAAAATTCTAGAGAATTTTTTTTTTTATTGAAGCAGAAAGAAAAAGAACACCACCTAGTAACACTTGAAAAGTCGCTGAATCGGTACACTTTAGAGCCCAATACTAATAAGCCTCAAATAATTTTTGCTTAAAAATAAGTGTTAAATATCTGTAACATAATACTCTAAATTTCTATACTCATTAAAGTTCATTTTGTCCATTGACATTGTATAAATTGATCAGTAACACGAATGTTAAAAGTTTAATGGAATTACTCATGTATTTGTGCGCGTATGTGTTTGCATGTGTATGTATGTGTGTGTATGTAACTTGTCATATCTCATGAACCCGTCAGCACATTTTAATGATCCATGGCTAGAAATTTTCAACTTCTCGGCTTCTTTGACAAGTTTTTTTTTGTGCCTCATTGAGGTTGTAATGATATTGGATTTTTAGGAAATAGTTTTTTTTGGACCTCTACGTGCTTTGCGCGTCAACTCCACGTGCCACGACAAACTTTCGGTAAACGACTCAATGTTTGTGAGATATTTACTAATAATTATCTATGTTTCAATCTTAATCCATGAAAGATGAAATAATTATACCACCGTAATTTAACAGTCTGAAACTTTTCTGTATCTGTTGAGAAAAGAATTTCATAAAAGCATATTAAAATGATTTTTATGGTGTAGTTGATCAAAACAAAACATTTGTAGAAAATGTCTGTCTGTGTGATGTATGTAATAAGTCATATCTCATAAACCTGTCGACATATTTTGATGATCCATAGCTTGAAATTTACGTTTTTTTATCCTCACGGTAGCTCTAAGAAATTTTTTTTTTTTTTGTTATTGAGGTTGTCATGATTTTTTGACTTCTGGAAAATAGTTTTTCCTTTTTTAAGAGTTCAAGCAATATCATTTAAATTTTGTATAAGTAGCGTATTATAGAATATAAAAATACCTTTTCCGTCTTCTAACCTCAAAATAGCACTTTCACCGCTTGATTTTGGGTTATCAGACGGAAAAATAGTATTCGAAACTCGTGCGTAAAGGCTTAAAATAGTATTCGAAACTCGTGCGTAAAGGCTTATTTACCTTCGCCTTCGGCTCGTGCCGTAAACTTCTCGGTTCGTAAATGTAAGCCTTTCCGAACTCGTACGAAATATACTATCGTTTTCCTTCTAAAATCATCCTAATATAGTAATTTTTATTTATTAAGAAAATATTTTTTACGAAAAAATCAAAGTCTTATACGTTATTCAGGTTGTTATAACGGGTTTTATGTTGTAATAAGAGACTCCTTGCTATTTTCAAAGGGAAAATTTTGTGTTCAATTTCCTGAATAATCATATTCTATAGAGCACTGAAAATGTTTTTTTTACTATTTTTAATTATCTCCCTACGTTAATTTGTTTCGTTTGAATCAAAGAAATTTTGAAATTTTGTTAAATTATCAGTAATATCTTAAATACTCTGGTTGTATTTTTATGATCTGGTGCTTAAAATAGTTGTTTTTCTACCAGTATAATTGTTTGGTAAAAAAATTCAAGATTCTTACCTCATTTAGTTTTCTACTGTTATTTTTGTCGTCCAAAAATCAATTTTTTCCTATTTTAGGGGTGTATGAGGGTAGCTGAAGTAGAGATAACCGTACTTATATAGCAAAGCGAAGTGGGGTTTGTGCTTGTGCTATAGATAGAACAAGATGTTTCGTCCCGAGAGCACACCTGGACTCATCAGTAAGGCTGACGGCGCACTATGTTCTGAAACGATGAAAACGGAGGTAACTTTGGTCGAAATAAAATATCTCCAGATAGAAAATAGATAGAGAAACGTTTTTTTTTTAATTGTAGGTTATCGCGTAGCGCATTTTGAAAAATTGTAGCCAAATGTTAACAATGATGACATAACCTAAAAATATATGAAGTTTTGACGATTTTTTTTTTCAAACAATTAGAAATTCGTTTTTAGTCATACATTCGTTATAACATAACTT
>JAPYYV010014752.1:0-11406 GCA_030522625.1 Copidosoma aretas
ACAGAAAATATTCCAAAAGTATTTCGTTGACGAAAAGAATTTGCCAACCAACTATTTAGACGGCCTTTCTGACGTATGCAGGCGTAAAAAATACGCATTTACGTCCAGCAATAATCTTTATAGAATGTTAAAGAATCGACTTCCCTGTAAATTAGAACACCTGGAACCATTAATGCAGTCCGCATTTGCGATGGCTACACCGCATGGAAGCCCGTTTCGTCAATACATCGATTACAAGTATGCTTTAGCTGCTTTAACTAATATTTTGTGAGATTAGATGATTTATAATCAACATTAATGACACGTATTTTTTGTTCATGGAGCGAAGAATCACATGCATTTTTAGTGTAAAAACTAGGATAAAGTAGGAACTCCACGACAGTTGCTGAATTTTTACATAAGTGCATAGTTGGTAAATTTTACTGTTATTCACGGTAACTCCCATAGAAAACGTACGAATCATCTAAAATTTTATATGATTTTTCTTGTAGACCACAGTGAGTTCTTTACCTCCCCCCCCCCCCCCCCCCCCCCAATAAAAAAAGTCAGCTAAACCCGGAAATTGATAATGTAGAAGCACTGTTGTACTGAAAAGCTGGCTATATTTATCAACCTCTGGTCTTAACTGCTTTTTCTACAAGGATATAAATTACCGTAATCTACAGTAAAAACTAATATCTTAAAAATTTGAGTGAACTTCGGTAAAATTTTCTGATCAATCAGGTAAAAATTACAGTAACTTTAGTGGCATCATCCCAACTTTACCGTACACGATTATTATAGTTTTTACAATAGAAATCCTGCAAATTTTCGCTCTGTGTTTTTTCAACAAAACTATGAATTTCAAGTTTTTGAAGCATTCTTCAATTCAATTCATTACGCCTGAGAGTTTTTCTCAATGGTGTTTACATTTTCTTGTTGATAGCCTTTTGTACATGAGAGACACTGGTATAGTTCAAAAATCTATTTCTGCTGAATTATTTGTGCAAACACGCGAGGTCGGTATATAGTACACAAATAAACAGCAGACAAAAAGGCTAACAAATCTCTTCTAATTATTTCTAGGTCGAAGAATGGGACCCCGTCGATGTCTTCGATGTTGTTCCTCTCCTTGTGCTTGTTATAGGAGGCTCGCTATGCGCATGTCTGCTACTTTTTGTGGAAGTAATTCTAATTTTGATTCCAAAGAAATCTTTTAAGGTACCTGTCAAAAATTTCAAGAAAAACAGCAATCTACTGTCATTTTTGTACCGCTAATAGTACAAAATTTTGTATCCATATGACGTCATTCACCCCTCTCCACTCTAGAGCTTTCACATGATCTATTTTCGTCAGTTTTCGATTAGATGAAAACAAAAAATACGTGTAAAATATTATTTGACAATCCATCTGACGACCGAATGGATTTTTTCATGCAAATTCCCAATTATGATCAATGTGTGGGTGCGTTGGATTTACATAGTTCCTTCGCCCATCGCTCGCTTATCGTGCAGTCATTCCTTTGTTGCAGTATACCTTGTATATTCATCGTACTCTATACATAAGTATTTGCTATGCGCATAATTCAGGTGGGAGAAATCTTCCATAGCTGAGATCACCAGAGTGCACAGAGCCTTATGGAAAAACTTTTTGTATCAAATAAAAAAAAAATTATTGAGAGCGAATTGACCAAAGTAATCAGTGATTTGAGTGTATATTATGCTGGCGTACAGTAATAAATTTTTGTTTGTGTTTTTACGTATCCTACGAGATTGGAAAAAACAAAAACATGGATTGCGACTGTGTCAAGGTAACATGTATAAGTGCATATATATTCTTGCACTTGTGTAAACCTTAAGAGACACAAGTAATCCCATGGAAATCTAATATAAATGTGTAAAAGTTAACCTAATCTGCCTTTAATATTTATGTTTATTGATTACCGTTTTGTGACAAAAGCACAAATGTACTTATGCATGTTGTTCTGACACAGTCGCAATTCATGTTTTTATTTTTTTCAATCTCGTAAGATACGTTCCAACACCAAAAAAAATTTATTACTGTACACCAGCATGTAACATCGGAATGACCGTAATATAGGCGAAGGCGAACGTTACGCGAACGAACGATACCTATAAATCGAACGCACCTTGTATCATGTTCCGCTTTTTGTGGTGCATCGTATTGACCAAAGCCTTCGAATAAAAAATATCTTTTTAATCCGTCCAACCCATGTTTTTTTATGCAAAATTAAATAGTTATAAATGTTTCTTCCGCAATATTAGCCTGTTTTACTGCGTGGATTTTTTTCTAGAAGTTACGTCACTCTTTTTTAGCTACCTTCGATGTTTAGGTCGTAAGTCACGAGTGTCGAAGAAGTCTGCATGGTGAAGAGTTACGTTTAATATTTTTCATCGGTAATCCATCCAAAATTTAGCCCTCGTGTCAAAATAATAATGAAGAAACACATTTTGTAATCCTAAGAATTTCTTAGTTAGTCTATAGTGACTACACAATAATAGAACGCCGTGAAAATATACATGTTCTTGCAAATACATACATACAAGTACATGTATTTATAAATTATTAGATGAGACAATCAAAGTGATAACTATTAATAATTATATTCCGCTTATTATTGAGTTTGGTATCAACTTACAAGTGTTTATATTACTACGATTAAAAGTAGGAATTTAGAAGCGCAAATCATTATGAGATTCGCTGATGATGAGCATAAAGAATCAATAAAGATGAAAAAATGAAACCATTGGACCAAGAAAAAATGAAACAAACGATAGACAAGTCAGTTATTAAATAATAAAATCAATGAATACACACACGTATAAAGAAATGTTTAAAATGAGATATATTGATGGATGCATAAATAAGTAGAGTTAGTAGAGGATATAATTTCGAAAAGTGATCGTCCCAAATACGCAAATAATAATGTATACTTTTATTATATGGGTTGTTAGTTACGAATTTGATCATACAATTATTTAATAATGACATCTCAATAATATAAATACTATATAACCTCAAGAACTGTGAACAATGTGGGTACTTAGTAAAATTTACGTACCTATGTAAGCACATATATACTTCATCTCCTTTAGAGTTATATCTATATTCTTGTGCAAAATCACAAAAGCATGTATGTTATCATTCTATCATCATATATAATATCACCATTAATCGTGATATAATCAACATGTAATTGAACGGCTATTTTATTTAAAATTTGTTTTAAATGTTCATTCATTTATTGTTATTCGTTTATGCTTTTATACTAGTTTTATATCTATGTAATATTTCATTATTATCAATTGTGGTACTTTTCATCTTTATACACCGCAAATTACGTATCTGTTGTTTTATTATAAAATAATTTTTTTTTTCGCAAAAAATTAATTAAATAAATAATTATAATTTTCGTTATAAATGTTTTGTCTTAGCCCATTGCAAAAAATTATAATAAAACTTAGTACTTCAAAAGGATCTTTGTTTTTGAATTCTATATTATCCTATATGATAACCTTAATTTAAGATTTTCAATGGTATTATCGACTTCATTAAATTGTATACAATAGATATCCTATAAAAAGTTTGAGGCTCCATTTTTATTCGTAAGTAGCATGTTTCTTCAAACTTTTGGTCGAGATTATCAAAAAGTGGTATGTATGTATGTATGTATAATGAGTGCTACATTTAATACTTTGTATCAATGACATCTATACTGATATATATATATATGATCAAGGACAATTGTTTTTCAATGAAAAAAATCTTATTTATTTCGTAATTCCTGAGCAAAAAGTAAGATAAAGTCATGGATTCAAAAAATTTATCTCATGAGTTGTAAGGCTATAAAGGAGGCCGCTACGACGTTGTCTTAAGATATGCGTAGATACTAGAGTGGCGATATTCTTACTCCTTCGTTGTTAATAGTTTGACTTGATTTTTGAAGTTAAACCCATAGTACAGTAACTCAAATAGCAATATGATCAAACCGATGACGTGTCCAAAAATAAAAATTACGAAATGTGAAGTGACATCCCCAAAACCAACAGCTACAAATGGATATCTTATAATTCTTTCTTGATTGCAGTTTTTTATCCGAGCAATTATTCCGGTCTCATTGAATTTTCAAATGCTCAATTTTTGTAAATGGAATGTTGAATATTTGAAGTTATGGTAGATAATTTATTTCTCATACAGATATTTACTGAAAAATCCAAGGAGCGTGTCACCTTTTCTCATACCAATACCTGCGCGCGTCTTCATTTATCATACGAAATAGCTACTATTTTTCAGTGTAATGAAAAAGCCATAAATTTTTGTATCCCAGAAGTTGTTCGTAAAGCTACTCTTTTATTACGTATCTATGAAGAGAATAAAACATTTAATGATTCATAACTTAACAATCAGTGGAATTAAATTTGTGTATCTCATCCCTATTACCCCTGTTTAAAGACTATGTGTATTTTGTAAAAAAAAAAAACACTATTCTATATTTTCTGCAAAATAATAATCAAATACACTTCCAATTTTTAACAATTACCTGCTCGATACCTTCCATAAACGTTTGTGGAAAACTATTCTCATTATCCAGAAGTATGCCCAACTTGTAATTAGTACTATTGCTCAAGCTCTAACAAAATGCTTACCACAAAGCTATTTTTCCACTAATTTTGTAGGGCATGTATATTGAGTTGGTGGTGTTTAAAATTACCGAGATCGATTGGAATTCGGCATCAGCTTTCCCAACAATAATTGTATATATTTTATCCTTAAGAAATCTAGAAATGTCTTGAAATGATATTATTTTCATTCACAACAAAATACAATTGGTTTATAGTTAAGGAATACCAGACATATTTTCAAACGGATGCTACAGTTTTGTTTTTAATTGAAAATTCTTTTTATGTAAAGTTATGGAAATGATGAATAAAGTCCAAAGGTAGGTGCTAAAAATAATGTTAAGTAAAAAGGTAATTTTTTATGTAAAAAAAAAAAAAAAAAAAAAAAAAAATAAAAAAAATAATATTTTACAATCCAGATTGTTTTACCTCATACTGAGTATTTCAAGATACATTCGTATTATCAGATATTCTGAGGAACACCGTAGTTCATCGCTCCATGTAACAATGATTGAAATGTCAAAAGAATTTTGCCCTTTTGGAAACATCACCAATTTAGGGATGATATCAAGTGTCTTATTCCACAACTTTCTAAAAGTGCTTGTCCTATTTTTTAACAGGTTTATTCAATTTTCCATGAATAGAAGACTCGTACTGATGCTTTGGATCTATGTTTGCTGTCGACGCCAACTCTTTTAAAACAACAAAATCTTAGTTTTTCTGACGAAATAAAAACAATTCTTTTAATATAAAAAAGTCCATAACACGAAACTAAGAAAATTACACAAAAAATACACCTTTTCCTCAACGACAGCAACTCCAGCTAAAACACTATTCAGATTTTTTCGTTTCTTCAATAATATTGGATTGTCTCTACTTCACTCAAGAAATGTTCGTAAGTGAAACTCATTTGTACTTAGGTCCTGTAGTATACAATTCTTTTACATCTGTATAATCGCCGTATATTTGACCAAGACTTAACTTGCAAAGTTTGAGCCTCGAAAGTTCTCTGTCGAATTTCGGCAAAAATCAAGCATCCACCGAGTAATTTATGATTGAAACAGTAATAAACACACATGGACCGATGAGTTGTTTTCTCTCTCAAGGTGTTTGAACTTTTCTGAGTCGTTGTAAGTGTTTAAAAGTACGACAAAAGTGTTTTTGAACAGATTTTTATTCGAGAAAATTGTATAGGAAAATCTGATTCTGTGATGTCTATTTAGGAAAATTTTTCGTATGAAAGACCTTTAATAAGTTTTGTGACACGAATAAGATGTATCTCTGTTGCTTTGGAAATAAAATTTTCATTAAAGAAAGCTAATGATTGGATATTAAAATACTTACTTTAATTGCTATTGTGCACAATCACAACGCTAGTGCTTCCATAGAACTCTTGTAAATCATTGATTAAATCATCATGATTTTTTATATTTTTTGTCGTCTACACATTAAAACTAATGAAACAACTGATGATATTGTAACCACATATCATGATTTCATTATTTAAATAGAATAATATTGTAACATTGGACGGGAAAGTTTGTCACTGTAGAACAAGCCAAGTATTGTAGTTTTCAAGTATTGTATATTAGTAATCAGCGTAAATTATAACTAAGATAAAATTTTTTTCATTTTTTTAATCGAAATAAAATCCAACAATCTCCTTATTATTTCATCGTTGGATAAAAAAAAAATGAAAAGAAAAAAAACAAAACATTGGTTTTTCATTACCGTGAGAAAATAAAACTCGTTAAACATTTAAAGTCAGCTAGTTAATAACATGATTAATAGGGGGCCAAATTTTAATAATTCATCATTTTCTTCTTGTTTGAGTGAACTGGAACAAACAAAAACCGAGTTATATCGATAAGATGGTGCCGGTTTAGTATGTGCTCCACCGCTATTATGCGTTTCACCAGTGTTCCAATGCTTAAGTGTGCGATCCACCTTTATTCTCCCGTTTTAGTCTGCCTTTCTGCTGCTATATATGTCGATAGATTAATATTGCGTGTTCTATTTTTAATACTTCTTCGAAATGAGACCTTCTAATGTAAATGTGTTCGTAAACCTTTATTCGCGCATTGTTTTCCTCAGCTATGTTTTATTCGTCAGTAAGTGTCGCTGTAGCGAGCAAAGCAGACGTTTCAATCACAGCCATTGATTATCATGTTACTTAAGGAATTTTACACGACTGTTATTGATTCAGAGATCGGGTGCGTCACGTTTTTACAACTGTTTGCTCTATGAGCTTGCAAGTAATAAGCCGTGTAAATGTAGTAGTGAAATTGACCAGAAACGTCGAAAAACTTGCAAAGGGAATGGACTTCAGTGCTTCGTTGCCCGAAAAAAGAGTGTCATACAACTCGTACCATCCGCACTAGAAATACGTTTTTTTATTATACTAACATCAATGGCCGACTCAATAGCAGTTTGACGTTAAGTCAAATTTTAGAGCTTGTGTTTTTATATACACTTTATTTACCATTAGATAAAGTCATTGAATTGACTGGTCGATCGCGACCTACAGTGACAGACTGGTTTAATATGTGCCGCGAAGTTTGTACTGCGATTATTTCCAAGAAGGACAAGATGATTGGTACAGTGGTGGATCCAATTCAAATCGACGAGTCCCGTTTTGCTGGTCGCTGTAAGTACAATCGCGGTCGCATGTTAGCCGGTGATGGGGCACCAGATGATAAGGATAAAGATGCCGTGGTACACAACATGCAGAATCATGGTGTACCACAATATGCGGAATCATCTATAAAAAGTGGCATGTTAATATTTTGCACAGCAGCTGCTATGCATTGGATTATGAGATTAACATCATTTGCCAACACATAAAATCATAAAATTCTTCATTTTTATAAGTGTAATGGAAAGGTCACAGTAATCGTCTATATTATTTGATATCCTTGTAGTGAAGCTATTTGATATATTTTTCACTATAAATAAGGTAAATTTTTTCGATATTGGATATCAAGCATGTTCAAAATAAATTCAATATGATCTACAGCATATTGATGGACAAATTATTTTAGCGTAAAATTTAATCTCAGTATAAATTTAGGTTGGTAGTGCATTACTAGAAGCTATCTCGTATTGGATTGATTTCCAGGATAAAAAACATTGCTTTTTATTTTCTTGGACAAAAACATCGCTTTTTCATGCATGCGTTTGTACGTAAGCCACTGTTTTTTCGTTAAAAAAACACATTTATTGTCACAAAAATTTTTAAGAAGATATATTGAATTCTTTCAGCATATTTGTTTGAGAAAAAAAAACGTATTTTGGCAAAAAAATGAAGTTAAAGATTTACTTCCATTGAAGAACTCATATAAGTCATATTTTTTTGTCCAAGGAAATAAAAAAATCTTTGTTTCGAGTCAGAATACAGAAATGCGAAGTTCTTCGTTCAGAGCGTCAATCGGAAAAGTATTTGGATTGAAAAATGTTTTTCAGTATCCTTTAATTTTTTATGGATATTCATGAAACATATCGATTTGAAGAGTTTGTAATGGGTATGAAACGTTTTCTCCTATCAGATGTTAGTGACATTGAATTTTTCAAACTACGATAATACTGTAAATAATGCACACTATTGTTACGGAACACGTGTAACATTAGAATGTTTGAGTGGCGCTATCACTTATTTTATCATAACACCTATATCGCTGTTGCAACTTTATAGGAAACGATAGTTGTACAATACAATTATTTACAAAAATAACCTATTGCACACAACGTGCGCTCGTGAGAATGAAAAGTGTAATAAAGTGAAGCAGTACCGCCCGAGCATTTATCCAGCTTGGATACTTTTAGTCACACTTACTGTTGCGTACAAACAATAATGGCGAAACAATTTCGCTCCTCATTCTCGCTAGGATATATGTCACTAGTTATGTGGTTTATTGCTTATTCAAATTTGAATGTTCATGCTCAACTAGTTATGGAATCACAATTTTACAAAGAAGTAGTTACAAGTGTACAGGCTATATTTGACAGTACGAGCATTATATTTTTGTGCACAAACGAAAATCTAACGCAGCCATTTGGTGAGTTTAAGATAAATCATTTTGTATGATGCATATGCAGTGTTTGTTTGGTTAGCGAATGACGTGCATCGATTTTTTTTCTTTTAATTGTTATGGCCTTTAACATTATCCGTATAAGTATAAATATTTTTTGAATTATTACTAATTAAAATTTTTTTATAAACTGTAAGGTTTTAATGAATCCGAGCAGTTCCTGCCAATTTTAAGTTACATTGCTAGACTTCACATAAGAACATTTGTTTTTACCATCAGGACTTTCACAGAACAAGTAAGAATTCGACATTATTTATAAGATTTCTATAAAATTGTATTCTCACAATAATTTATTAAAATAGGTATCACTATGACCAGTAAAAAAGTAAAGACGTGTATTTTAAATGTTTTTATCAGAGCAAATCAATATATTCCATCGTAAATTGAAAAATGTACATTAAAAAAGTTTTTCTAATAATTAAAATTGACGACTTTATAAAATCAATAATTAAGCATTATACATTATTAAGGATACGCCAATTATAACGTAAACTATGATGTACAGCTCAGTATGATTCCTTAGTAATACATTTATAAAAGACAGATAGCGATTAGTTATCGATTGAAGCTTCGATAAGTATCGAATTGAAGGGGATCATTTAACAAAGAACCCTGATTGGTCAAATCTGCGCGCGTAGCGCGCTCTGTTTAGTGGTCTAGTGTTTATAAATTCAACAATTTGTTCCAGAGAGGATAGAGCAAATGGTACCGTATCATTTTGGGGGCATATAGCTGCAAACTGCACCGTTATGTTCAACTCACTAGTACTCTCATGATTGTTGACAAATCATCACCAAACAATTATGAGTCATTCATGGAGTTATGAGATTTCTATAAGTTTATGTCAAAATTCGATAATTGTCTCCGCTGTTTCAGAAAAATTATAACCTACAAATTTACATCTATTGCCTCGGAAAAACTTCTGTACGAAAGTTAAGGTCAAAATATTGAATAGAAAAAATTCTGGAAACAATTTAGTGAAATTTTGTCGTTCTGCCGCTCGTCTCTTGGCTTTTATTTGTTTACATTTCCTCTCATAACTTTTGGAATCGTCCGGTCTTGTAGGGGCCCTAAGATACTAATCTATGTAACAGATTGGAAGCTTTCGTTTGGTTACTCGTTTGTTAAGGTGTTATTTTTTATTTTGCAGCTGTCTCAAGAATACAGTGAGTATTTTTTAGTTTGAGGTCAATTGCCATGTATTCCACTATCTGCAATAAATTTTCAAATTTACTTTCTAAGATAGGGCCCCTAGAACACCAGATGATTTTAAAAGTTATGAGAGAAAATGTAAACAAATAACAGCCAAGGGAAGAGTGGCGGAACAACACAATTTCACTAAATTGTTCCCAAAAGTTTTGTCTACTTTATATTTCGACTTGAAATTTTGTACAGATGTTTTTTAAAGACAATAGATCAATACTATGCTAAAAAAGTTTGTAATTTCTAAAATTGATAGCAGACTTTTGTCGATTGAAGTAATTGTTCTCTGTACATTTTTAGGTTATAATTTTTTCTGAAACAGCGGAGACAGTTATCGAATTTTGACCAAAGCTTATAGAAATCTCATAACTCAATGACTGAGTCATAATTTTTGGGTGATGAGTTGTCAACAATCATGTGAGTACTAGCGAGTTGAACACAACAGTGCAGTTTGCAGCTATGTGCCCCCAAGTTGATACGGTACTACACTCGCTCTATCCTCCTTAGTGACGTGCTTTGAGCGTCCAATATGATAAAATATGATATTTACTACGAAAATAATAAAAATTATTTTTAAGGTTATGACTGGAAATAAACCATTGCATCCTTTATTCGTAATCATTTATGATTCCGAAGAAATGCAAAAACAGTTTTCAAACGTAAGTTTCGCTTTATCTTTGTACCTTCTTTGAGTAATTTATGCATGGCTAATGCCTTTTCGTAAGTTTTAATGAATAAATATGTTACAATTAATCTAATGAGAACCTTGCATGAAAAATTTCATGTGGTCTGTCAGGTAGGTTATCAAAAAATATTGGACACGTATTCCTCCTTTTTTGATGTAAACGAAGATTTCCAAAGATAGAGCGCGCGCATATCCAAGTTCAGGAGTGGGGACTGTATGCCGTCACACCTGTATAAAATCCAATACATAATCGACTACAGGTATGACATCACACGTAAAATTCATACTGTATATCCCTGTCAGCTTCCATTTGTATAAAAAAAGAAAAAATACGTGTCAAATATTATATGATAGCCTACCTGATTTACCCAATTGATTTTTGAAAAAAATTTCCCGTAAGAACCCTACTGTAAACAGTACAATCTTATAAAATGTGTGCCTAACAGCATTATCAATGAATAAAACTTATTACAATTCTCATTCATCCTCGCATTCATCTATCCAATATTGTAAATCTATTACATGTATTCAGATAACTTCCAGGATTTTGAAAAAAGGCGATGATTGGTTATTTTTTTTGGGCGAAAAAACAAATATAACAGATTTTTTCTCAAATATTTACGTGCCTTTCAACACCAATTATCTGGTGGCACGAAAAGTTCCAGATACAAATAAGCTAACGCTCACTGAAGTTTATAATATTGCCAAGGGTCAAGAATTGATACAGATCCCTTATGGAACTTGGGACGACGTAAACGGATTGAAAACATCTCCTTTGTCTCTTTATAAGCGTAGAAATGGTCTTCGGGGC
>JAPYYV010014758.1:0-13236 GCA_030522625.1 Copidosoma aretas
TGAACACCTGATTGGCTTAAAACCGTTCGGGCGCGAGATTTGAACTAACAATACGAATAATAACTTCTAACATCAGTATAGAGTCACTGATGTTGCACAGTGATAAAACGTTGAATCTACCGATGGCAATTTTTTTCGTATATTCACGTTCAATCCAATTTTTCCTCTAGTGATTCAATATGTACTATCCTGATATAATAATATATTTTATAGTTTGAGAAAAATCATCATTTTACTCCAATTCTAACCACGCGGTAAATGGTAAATCCTAATGAACTATGGATTTAATAATCTTATTTTCGTCGAAAAATATTATCTGTTTATTTTTCATTTGTTCAAGTAAATGAAAGACTATGGCTTCGACCAAAATAAAGGGATTCTTGAATCCGCCATGCTCTTCCCATTAGACTTGCATAACGAGCATCAATATATTTTAAAATTTCCTCGTGTATTTTACTGTCATATTTTTTATTACTAATTTACAAAATGCCTTATTATTACCTTTATGGTTCTAATCAAAAATTTATTTTATGTTTTGAACTAGAGCACAACATTGAAAATTCGTACTACAGTATTTGTATTATTTATTCCATGTATACCCATTTATGGGCTTTTACGTATCTATCTTTCTTTCCTAATACCCAACTTATCTCGTCTTTCCTAAACACTCCTGATTCCCCGCCCCAAGTATGCGAGTCTTTTGTACGGGCCCCTAGCGCAAAGTTCGCCTTTAACGACTCGGCAATCCATCCTACTGGGTACTATTTACAGGGCGCAGCGATCGTCTCAAGCACACCCCGAAAGGTATCAGATTATTGCAACTATCTACCTTACCGCACTGACTGTTAAAATCGATAGTGACTTTACCGACAAGCTGGCCAGGTGTTGGCTTTTCCCGGATGAAAGCCCCTGGACGTCCAGACATCGTTCGGAAAAATCCACTAATCGTCGTAAAAATCGGGTAAGTTGTTTTTTTAGTGTATCCTGGGTACACCTATAAAAAAAGCCCGAGAAAAAAATCTCGATATTTTTCGACGGGATTCGAACCCCGGTCCCTCGGAGTTTCTCAGACTAGGCAGCTAGCACGCTAACCGCTAAGCCATCGAAGCTCTTTATACTAAAGTGATATTTTATCAACGGAAAATCATTATAAGGTACTACCATACAATTATCCATTGGAATCTGAACACTACTTTTTTTAATCTACTTTCTTTACTCACATTTTTGTTTTTATTCAAACAAGGAGCATTTTCTGAATGTGGCCCATTAGGCATATGCTTGATAACTAATTTATGTAATGTTTTATTTTGAAGTGAAATTTCAGCAGATATATACTTATCAATATGATCTGATAACAAGAGTTATATTACTTGGATGTAAAGTTATTAATCAATGGGCATCTGGCTAGCCTCTTTTCTGAAACTCAATTGAGTAACTGTATGCAATAATTTTACTAAAACAATCCTTTCTTTTATAACATTCTAAATTTAATTATATCTTGTATAAAATAACCAAACAGTGGTGCTAGAAATATCGTTGGTAGCTGTATTTCTTTGAAAATCTATAAGATGTCTTTGAACTCTCTGCATTCTGGATTACAAGTTATGGTTATAAGTTTATAAATAAATTGGGTTTGCCAAATTTTCGCATTATTACCAAAGCGTTTTTCGAAGCCCTATTTGAGATATGATCGAATACGCCTTATAAATATTGTATATGTAAAACTATCTAATTATGTCTAAAAAGAGTTCATTCTCTTACTCTTAATGATGATATAGGCATTCAAAAAAATTTGTTGTGTTAGCCTTTCTCCATGAAGCAGAGAACTAATGTTCATAGAGTTTTACCTGTAAAATGTAGACTATACAAGTAATATTGCAAAAGAGATAGTTTTTCCTTTTTATTAGGCGGATATTTATTCTACACGGAAAAAGGTAAACACGGGAAGAATCGCCATCTAAACTTACATTAGAATTTCGCATATTATGTACCATCATGTCCATGTGCTTAGCAACCAGAAGAATCTGTGTTGGCATGAGAAAAAAACCTGCCACTTGCAGCTGCAGATGCATGGTAGGACTTTTTCCTGTACTAGCACGTGAACTTTTCGGCTGCTACGTATATCTATATTACGATACGTGGTATGAGAAATGCTGATGGAAGATTGAGCGGCTCTTTTCCCGTGTTTACCTTTTTTCATGTAGTAGGTTCTCCAGCCTAAATCTCCCGATAGAAACATTAACGGAAATACCGAAATCAGCTTGCGCGTGATACGGTGATGTAAGCACGCACTTCACTCTGTATCAGATTAAAGTATCGGCGACTGACTTGTAAGAAAATCCGCACCTATTATCGGTAAGTTCATAATCCGTTGTCTCCCAACGAAACAAAATTAGTTCCACGAACGCTCTAAGCACATTTTTACCGTCCGCTTTTCGCAATGGTTTTACCTCTATCCACCTGGTGAACGGATCTTGGAATAAGATAAGGTACTTATGGCCGCTTTTGCTTGGCAGAAACTCCATCAAGTCCCTGCTGACCACGGCCCATGGCCTTTCCACGATACTTTTTCCCATCAGCTCTTGCGAAGCTGATTGCGGCACTTTATATTTCTGACACAGTTCGCACGATTTTACAAACCCCTTGACATCATAGTATGTACCCTCCAAGTAATATTCTCACGCTACATGATCGCAAGTTTTCTCGATGCATAGGTGTCCGCTCGATGGCGTGCAATCTGAGTCTGTGATTACACGCTCGCAGTACTCCTCGGGTACGAGTCTTCAATGTCCTTTGCGGTGCACGATCAGATCTAATAAGAGATCAGCTCAAAATCGGTATGGTACTCCGTCTTTGCCACGCCAATCTTTGAATTTTAACGCATTTTCTGATACCTTCTTGAGCATGCGGAGATACCACGCATTCCGTATCTCTTCAAACGTTGCAATCTCAATCTTTTTCCCCGGTAAACGCGAGAGCGCATTTTGGACATGATTTCGCGCCCATACGATGCATGATTGTGAAATCTCACTGCGACATCTCTAAGGCTCACCTGGCTAATTGTTCCATCAGCTCACGCAACTTCTTTGTCTATGTCAACGCACAATAATCGGTTATGACCGTCAATCGGTAACCTTCGAGATACGGTCCCGATACATCTTTTTAAGCGCCCAAATCACGGCGAGGCATTGTTACTCGGTAACGTTGTAATTTCTCCGTGCGGGCGTTAATACGTGGCTAATATAAATGATCGGATGTTCGCCATCCTTGCTCTCTTGCTTAAGTAATGCACCGATCCCATAATTGCTCGGATCTGTCTGTACCGTAAAGGGCCAGCTAAAATCGTGCCTTGCTGAGAGGTATTAACGCTCGCTTTAATTTTTCAACGACCTCTGCTGATCTGGGCCTACTCCCACGTCGGTCGTTTACGTTAATTAAGCACAGGGACGACTGTAGCCAGATCAGGCCGTTATCTCTCGCGGTCCAAATAAATCCTAAATATGTTAATCTAGACATACAAAATTCACACTTCTCTCGCTTTATTGCTAATCCGGCCGCGGCACGGCGTCCAGAACTCTACACAACACTAACTCCAAATATCGCAAATGCGCGTCGAAATCGTCCGTTGCTATAATAATGTCATCTAAATAAACGAATATCATGGGCTGTAAATCGGGCCCAAAAAGCGCATCGATTAGCAGCTGAAAAGTCATAGGCGCGTTTGTCAATCCGAACAGCATATGCAAAAAGTGCCAGAACTCAGACCCTGGCATTGAAAACGCGGTGTATTTTCTACTTGCGACCTCCATCGGAACTTGAAAGTATGGTTGCTTTAAATGGATTTTAGACAGAAACCGCATAGAGAAACTTGCAGAGAGATATAAAAACTGGTTGTTGCTGAGCGAATCGTTGATGAAGATTGCCAATGAGAAGGTAGGGGGGGTGACAAGCGTACGGGGAATTTCAAAGGTGCACGTCAATACGGGGCTTATAGGGGAGACATTTTATTTGAAGTTTGTACTTAATGTAGATCAGGATATCTTGTTGTGAATAGGCTTTAACGGGCAACTGCTGCTTTTTAAAGAAACTGCAACATAACCTTAAAAAAAATATGAGCCGCAAAATAATAATGATTAATCGCTTTAAAATATGAAAAAGTATCTTCGATGTTGGACACGAAGCTTACACTTATATAACCTTATAGGCTTCATACTCGGACATAAAGCGGACATGCAGATCTAAGTAGGCCCAACATAACCTAAAAAATGGAATATTTAGCTTAATTTTGAATATCTTAGTAAATTCTTGATCAAATTTAATGGAATACATGGGATATGTTTATATAATTAATTGCTCTAGTTGGAAAATTTTTCGGGATTTTACAGTACTATATCTTACCTCAAAATTTATTTTTTAGTTTCAGAATATGATTTGTATACACAATGAATGGAACGAATATTGAAACATTGATATATCTTGCTGTTTTATTTACTTACATGGTCATAAATATATTTATTTATACACATATAGTTCACCTAATATTTCAGCATATAGGGTCTAATAATAGATGCATGACAAAATATAAATTTTGAAAAATGTATTTTTAACTAGTAAGTACAGTTTTTATACAAAAGTTAAAAAATTTAAGCAGGAAGTGTAAATTATAAACCCTTACGAAGTGTTCTCTTGACATATTAGCTCAGTTAAGGAAGCAAGATGACCTCATTTTTTCGTTACGACACATTTTTATTTTTGGATAAATAGTAAAAAAATTCGCTGTTTACGGATTTTGTTATCCACTGTTTGAGTTGGTGGGGCAACATTTTTTAATTTAACAATTTCTGGAAAAAAATGACATTTTTTTTACTTTTTGCATAATATCTCCTCTCCAATGGGTTTTTTTCCATATATGCCTCATAGGTTTTTTGTTCCCCTTATAATTACCTACACAATGGCGTTGGTTAAAAGTCGCTACGTTTTTTTGTTCATTAGTAAATTGCGTTTAGTGTCAAAAAAGTCATTTTTTCCACATTTAATATCTCAAACACATAAGTATCTACGGACTTGAAATTTCTAGAATATATTGCTATTACTAATACAAGTAATTATACCAAATTTCAAAACAATCGGTTTCGAACTTTTTGATCAATTAACGATCAAAATTTTTGAAAGAGCTTAGTTCTATGATGCGCCAATGTTTCTGGTATCGTCTAACTTTGATCAAACCTGGCAAAAAATTTAAAAAACTATTTAAATTTAAAATCCCGTTAGAATGTTAAAAAAAACTTAATTTTTACCGATTTTATAACGATTTCTTTGACCATATTGGTTTATGACAGACGTTAGAAACCATATCACTTTTTTAATTGTAAATATTGAGGATTCACTTTTGCACAGTTCAAAAGCTGATATTTTTTTCAAAAAATGCGTGAGCCGTTAATAATTAATCGATTGGGCTCTAATTTGCACACAATGTAGTTGACTAACTATGTTTTTTATAAAAAATATTTGCTCACTGTACGCGAACGCTAAGCGTATCTAAACATATGGAGAACAAGCGAATGAAAGCGCACGGTGCGTTAGGAGCCTTGCAGCGCCGGAGTGGGGGAGCCTCAATCCGCATCTTCGCAACACTGTCTGCGTGTACATTATCAAGTACAGCAATGGTTCGGTACGTTACTTATCCCGACAGACTGGGACTGGAAAAGCGGTACTCAAAGGCTTGAGCTAGTATTTGCAAACGGAGCGCTAATTCCTGACGATGTATTAAAAGATGTAAAGTGTAAATATAAAAAAAGATGCAGAAAAAGTTGTGGCTGTCTTAAAAATGGGCTACGGTGCTCTCAATTTTTCTTGAATTGTAAGGGACAAGATTGTAAAAATTGCGAAAAATCTGATGAAATTGTTGATGTAAATGAGGAGGAATGCAATGATTTGGAAAATGATGTAGTAGAGACTGTTGACGATCTACCGCTGTCAGATAACGAAATCGATACCAATATCGATAAGTCAGATATTACGGAAAGTGAATGTAATGACTCAATTATTTCGAATAAGGAAAGTAGCGTTGTTTTCTAAGTCAATGCCAAGTTATGGTCAGCATAACATTATTGTACTCTTATTTTAAGTATGAATTAAAGATTCTTTGCACATAACAGATTTTTTTGTATAAATATTTTATCCCTACTCCAAAACAACGGTATTATTGTTATAGGCCAGGTTTTAATGTACATAATACAATCCATATTTACGCAATTGCCTCATTCATAGGTGGTATGAAAGGCAAGATACATGAGGTTTTACGAGCACGTCCGATTTGAAGTGTGAAAGTTCAGTTCAGCAGCGGAGCCGATCCTCGAGCGCTGATCTCTTTCCCGCTCCGCCGCTGTATGCCTGTCGGTGCGCTGGGATACCGCACGGTAAACTTAACGTTTGTTTTCTCATACTAAAAATATCAATGAGAAACTGAAATATTTTATTTTTTATTAAAATACAACTATTAAACTTCAACCTCACCAAATTTCAGGAATCAACAACGTAAAATACGCTGTCACGAATTTTTTGAAAGAAAAAAATTTTCTTGGCTCTAGAAGGTCCTAGAGTGAAACCTTTTTTTTTAATTCGTAAAAAAATATCAGCGTTTGAACTGTGCAAAAGCAAATCCTTAATATTTACAATTAAAAAAGTTATATAGTTTCTTACGTCTGCCATAAACCAATATGGTCAAAGAAATCATTATAAAATCGATAAAAATTAAGTTTTTTTTTAAATTCCAACAGGATTTTAAATTTGTATAGTTTTTTGAATTTTTAAGCTGGGTTCGATCAAAATTAGACGGTATCAAAAACATTGGTTCATTATGCAATTAAGCTCTTTCAAAAATTTCGATCGTCAACTAATCAAAAAGTTTAAAACCGATTGTTTTGAAATGTTGTATACTTGAATTAGTGACAGCAATATATTCTAAAAAATTGAAGTCTGTAGATACTTATGTGTTTGAGATATTTGATGTGGAAAAAAAATGACTTTTTTGACTTTGGACGCAATTTATTAATAAACAAAAAAACGTAGCGACTTTTAACCACCGCTATTTTGTAGCTAATTGTAAGGGGAACAAAAAACCTATGAGGCAGACATGACAAAAACGCACTGGAGAGGAGATATTCTGCAAAAAGTAAAAAAAAGTCACTTTTTTCCAGAAGTTGTTAAATTAAAAAATATTTCCCCACCAACTTAAACTGTGTATAACGAAATTCGTTATCAGCAAACTTTTACTATTTATCCAAAAATAAAAATGCATCGTAATGAAAAAGTTCATTATCGAGGGGAGAAGAGCCTCGTTGACTGAGCTATCTAATCAACATATCCCTTCATAGCTGACAATATAACTTATGATATTGGGAATCACCTAGAAAATTTTCTGTTATGCCATATTTATCATTCTTAAATTTAATATAACATTTAAGTAGATAAGCGCCAAATTAAAAATAGATGAAAATCACATGACAGTTGGCCATGATATTTTTCTGATTTACACCAGATTTTTAAATGATCATCACGTGATTTTCATCTGATTGTTACCTTACGTATTCTTGATAAATATCATTGAGCTATTGATTGAAAAATCAGATGAAAATTCGTAAGTTGTTATATTAATATAAAGTAATTACTGTTAGATATTATCATAACAGTATTCGCTTGATATTTTCAAGTCAACCACATGATTTTGATATAATTACCACCATTTAGCTTAGCTTCCTTTTAATATGAGACGTTTGGTGAGTAGTTAATCGTGTGAAAATCTGATAAACATTTATTATTAGACTACATATGTTAAAATATTAGGGGAACTATATGTATATAAAAATATATATTTCTGAAAATGTATATAAATAAACTAGCAACATATATAAATATTTCAATATTCGTTCCATTGATTGTTTTTATAAAGCATATTCAGAAACTAAAAAATCATTTATAAAGTTATACACGATACTATAAAATCCCGAAAGTTCTTCAAACTAGTTTTAATAATTAAATAGACATATATTATTTATTCCATGAAAATTGGTCAAAAATTTACTAAGATATTCAGAATTAAGGATTATATTAAATTATTTAGGTTATTTTGGGCTTACTTACATCGGCATGTCCTCTGTACTTACGAGTAAGAAGCTCATATATTTATATCACTGTAATCTTTATGTCAAACATCAAAGATACATTTATTCATTTCATAGCGATGAATAATTCTCATTCTACCGCTTATAATATATTTTATTAAGGTTACATTGTATTTCAATGAAGAAGCAGTACTTGCATATTGAAGCCTATAACTTTACCTTTAATTAAAAGAAAAAATGGTTAAAATCGGTAAAGATTTAAAAAGTAGGAAGGATATTCAACCAAAAAAGTGTTCTAAGGCTAAACATAGAATTTTTTAGGTTGTGTTAGTCCTATTTGGACCTGTATCACCCCTTTATGTCCAAGTAAAAAGCCTATAAGGTTATATAAGTGTAAGCTTCGTGTCCAACAGTGAAGATACTTTTTATCATTTTAAAGCGATTAATCATTATTTTTTACTGCTTATATTATTATTTTTAAGGTTATGATGCAGTTTCTTAAAATAGTAGCAGTTGCCCGTTGAAGCTTATCCCTTCCCTTTTAATTAAAAAAAACAATGGTTAAAATCGGTCGAGAATTGAGGAGCAGGCAGATTTTTCAGCCAAAAAAGTGCTCTTAGGCTGAATATAGATATTTTTTAGGTTATGTTGGTCCTACTTGGATCTGTATTACCTCTTTATATTCGAGTAAGAAGCCTATAAGGTTATATAAGTGCAAGTTTCGTGTCCAACATTAGAGATATTTTTTCTTATTTTAAAGCGATCAATCACTATTATTTTACAGCTCATATTTTTTTTAACGTTATGTTGCATTTTCTTAAAAAAAGTAGCAGTTGCCCGTTAAAGCTTATCCCTTCACTTTTAATTTAAAAAAAATGGTTGAAATCGGTCGAGCATTGAGGAGCAGGCAGTTTTTTCAACCAAAAAAGTGATTTTTTCCCACTGAGCCCCGTCTCAGGCGTTCGCCGTACTGCGTATTAACGTAAATTAATCGACAAAAAGATATTCTCAGCAAAATATCCTGATCTATATTAGGTAGGAACTTCAAGGGGTTCAGGAGTATCATTCAGCGAGGCGAGAAACAGGGAGCCCCCCCCCCCCCCCCCCCCCCCCCCCCCCCCCCCCCCCCTCCCCCCACCCCCCCCCCCCCCCCCCCCCCCCCCCTTATCCAAACCCCACTCCTTCTCCCTGTTTTTTAAAATACACCAAATGCGTTGGCATTGTTTAAAATGCACTGTAACATGACTTAAAATTTTACTTAATCTTGAAACAATACTTCATTCGTAGGTATGGTGTTTTTATAATATCTTTGTATTTTCCAGAAATATTTGTCCATGTAAACGACAAATCGAGGTTATGTTTCATAAGAGCCTATGTTATCACACTCATTTTCATTTGTATCATTCTTTTCAAAATAACCTATAACAAATATTGAAATAACTCATGTAAGTTCTACGTATTCCAGACTGTAGGAAAAAATCGATATGATTGTGATCTCTGCATTTTATCATTACTCCCAAACCTCCTTATGGTAGTTGTATCCCTACTACGCTAGTAAGAAGCAGATTCGACTTCGGATTCGACAGTGTGGTATGCCTTCTGTCTCTCTCGCACTTGTGTAAAGACATAACCTTTAGCAGTTTTTACGACGGTTATTAATGTATTTCTTACATCACAAATACCCTTCAGTTATTTTGTAAAATGCAATCAGATCCTTAGATGTTTTTGTAATACACAAAAAAATATCGTCAAAATTTCATCATGCATCCATGTTAAAGTATCAAAAATAACAAAAATATAAACACTGATATTTGCCTCCTAAGAACCCTAGCCTCACAAAAATGTAGTGGAGTACTTATTAGATATTATATTAGCTATGTGCAAAGTTATATGAAGATCTTATCAGTATTTCAATCTGGGATGCAACTACCTTAAATAAAATGTCTCCCCTTGAAGCCACATATGGACGTGCACCTTTGAAATTCGTAGTACGCTTGCCACGCCCCCCCCCCCCTCTTGCCCTATTGGCATTTCTCATCAACGGTTTGCTCGGCAACAACCGGTTTTGATATCTCTCTGCAAGCTTAGGGTCTATTGAAGACGAATTAGCACCCAGATCGAGTAACGCTCTATATACTTATTCTCCGAGTGTGACTTTTATATAATTCCGATAATCGTCACTCGCGCTAGCTGCGTCATCCTGACCCCAATTTTCATATAATCCGACAGAATTTTTCGAGTTCTCATAATCTACCCTCTCTTCAACCGTGGGTCTAGGCGACTCGGGCGGCGAAGCAGAAATGAGGCCATAAAGGAGGACGTTTGAGTCCACCTTCAGATATTTTCCGAGTCTTACATCATCACTCTGCCTCAGCATCTCTCCAACCATCCGGAAAGCCTTCGGCGGTTCGTCCGGAGGTAAACCCAACACGGTTGCTACGTGGGCTCGGGCTCCGGCCATGACCACTGAATATTTCCACTCTCGCTTGTTGGCGTTATAACTTCTCTGACGTTAATCCGTTTTCTCTATAACATCAGCAACATTTCACGTGAAGTTATCTTTGCTACTATTATTTAAGACGCACGTATTTATTATGCTGTTGAATTTTCAAAAGTTCTCTGATTTACCCTCTACGCCCATTCAAATTCTCTGCGAGGCAACTTGTCATACCGTTAGGCCTCAACCAATTGTTTACCTCGGCACTACACATACTCGGACAGCACTCGATTTTCACCGGCTGTGGCTCGCTAATCACTTTGTTTACATTATTTAATTCATCGCCCTTTATCGCGATAGCCTCGCTTCTGTTTACCAACGCTCGTCGCTCATAAGAGATGGCTCAAATTATTTAGATCTATACTTTCCTCCGATTCCGACATAAGTCAACTAATTCAATAACGTCGCCTTATGTATTTTGTCCGCTGACCTCAAAATGCGCTTACTCGGCGTCACCTGAAAACGTTCGATTCCGCAAAACGCTATTTTCAGGCACACAAACTCTCGACAACAAATTTAACCTCTCATCGACCCGCGACTCGAGCCCCACGTCTCTTTGGGCGCCACTTTGTAACGAGGCAATTTCTGGCCAAAGGCGCGGTTGGCACGACCCTGAACTGTCCCGAATGCCTCGCATCAAAGATACCTACACCTTTAAAAGACTTCTGCCTTGGCTCTGCTCTGCTACAATAATGAATCTTACCTAGTGGGAATTCTGTAGCGGGCAGCACGTCAGGATCACGCCGCTCTCGCCAGGAGAATCGTTAGAAGCTTGATACAATTTAACGCTAAGACTGTTTAACACCAGGCGAGAAGATGCACTTCATTTACAAAGTAGAATCTCTTCGGTAATTCATACGATATCCCGCAACAAAACCAAAAAAAATGGTGAATAGTAAGAAAAAAAAAATACGGGCAAGGCTAACTTGGCATCGCGCAAAAACCAGCAAGTTCCTACAAAAGTTTCTTGAACACACGTACTAGAACACAAAAAAAGGTGACTCTTGCATGTCCTTCTACTTTTCGCATGGCACCTGTAACTCGCACTAACCCAAACAGAAATTCTCATGTGGCTGCCACACATAATCATTCGGCCCTCATGCTGACTGCCGTGGATGGCCCGAATGTGGGGAGTGCTTACACTGAAACAATATCGGTGTAGCAGCTGCCCACAAACGGGTATAGGTGACACCGAATACACGTGTAGCTCAAGCCTCGGGCTCGGGTGTAGTGGCTACACCGAGCGGAGCTGTCGCTACACCGCACGGAGCTGCCCTATGCACCGCGCTGAGGCAGCAGTAGCACCGAGTGTGCGGTACACTCTGCTTGTATGAGAGTCTAGTGTAGCTACTACACCGTGACGGCACTGCTGCAGCTCCGATATTTTTTCAGTGTAGGTTCCGTTGTGGTCCGCTATTGGCAGCCGAAAGCTGTCAGCAGCCGAAGGCTGCCCTATAGCTGCCCGAACATAGTCTGCCGCACATGCACAGATAGTGTGTGCACATATACACATGTATGTGTGTATGTGTTGTATAAAAGAGCGTATCGAGTGATGTTATTTTGAATGGGTGACGTCACTGCTGACATAGTCTTTGTATCACACGTCGGCTATATTATAAAAGTGGATAATGAACCATAAGGAACTAAAATATTATTTGTCAACAACATAGTTTCTTAATACAATCAATATTTATAAAATATTGAGGGATTACATAACTAATTTTAGTGATTACCTGTAATACCTCAAAAAATTATTGATTTAGTCAAGTTTTAATGCATGTATGCAAATATTTTGAACTTTTTGAGAACTTTATGATCATTCATCTAAAACCTATAGAAATAAGGATAAAAAAAAACAGAAAAACGTTGACTAATTTTTATTATGCAATTCATATGATTCTCGGCAGACTACGTTCGGGCAGCTGTAGGGCCGAATTCGGCTGCCAAAAGCCTTCAGCTGCCAATAGCGGGCCTCAGTCGAACCTAAGCACTCCCCGCATTCGGACCGTTGCGACGCGTCGTAGGCTGCCAATCTAGGTCCAAAAGAGGGCTCGCGGCAGCCACACGTGGCCCAAACGATTGCCGAAACAAAATATCTGTTCGGGAAGCATCCACGCTCTCTCTCTGTCTCTCTCTATATTACGCTCTCATACCCACATATGATCGACACATTATTAAAGAAGAAAAGGGAAAACACTTAGCCCTTTAACTTATAGCCGTACTTCGTCTCACTGCTGCCAGTACTTCCTGTTCCCGCTCTCTTTCTCGCGATCGCCTCTGCAGCTGGAGTTTATTTCTTGGACTCCTGATGGTGGCAGCTGTAGCTGCAAAAGCTACTTATCAGGCCGAAGGTCGCCGATAAGGAGGGTGGTGATACTACGGGGTCAGTCTTCGACCAGGTTCGCTGCTGATAGAGCTCGTGGTTGCGATGCTGCTCTGCTGCGCGGCGCCACAGAATAGCTTATTCGAGGCTCTGGCTGATACCGACCCGCGGGCACTATTCCCGCGCGCGCAACGCTGTCGAACCTCTACCCTATATTTATATATATCTTCCTATATTATGCAGTGAATTCGTGTGAGGCTGGAGTAATGCCGCCCCTCCACAGCCCCCCCCCC
>JAPYYV010014759.1:0-22637 GCA_030522625.1 Copidosoma aretas
AGCTCGGACACCGCTGTTCCGCTGAGGGCGCCGACCAGCAAGATGTAGCGCTGGCTATCGTCGGTGATGCCGGCAGCCTGGAGGACAATCTCCACCTGAGCGACCCATGCCGCGGGCGCTTCAGCCCAGAAGCAAGGGACCTTCGGGTCAGCCATGGCGGTGACTGCACGCTGCTGCTGCGGAGGTGGCGGCGGCGGCGGCGGTTGCTGCTGCGGAGGCGGCGGCGGTGGTGGCCGGTGCTGTTATAGTTGGATGGCGTCAAGGGCCCGCCGCACCTGATCTTCTTCTTGCCGCTCTAAGCGACGCTGGTAGCGTTCGTCTCGCGGCGTAACTTCGTCGTCCTGGTCCTCCAGCGTTGCAAAAGCTGAGGTGCCGACGCCGGCGATGTGAGTGTCGCCCGGTAGGTGACGGCGCGTGGGTGCGTGAGAGACAGCTCGTGCACAGTTGTCAGAGCGGCCTCAGGCTTTTACAGCCTGGCACGCAAAGGAGAGAGGCCACGCGCACACACACACGCGAAAAGTAAAAACTGTTTGAGGCTGGGCGAGCTATGGCTCCGGCACTCCACTGCGAGAACCGGAATGCCGCAGGCAGCGCTCGCTACCTAAAGGTAGGCGCTGCAGCGGGCAGAGAGAGAGAGACGGCGCGCTTTTGGCGCGCGTAGCTAATCCGTCCGTGGGATGAGCTGCTGCTTGCGCCGGGAAGCTTGTTTTGAGCTTCAGCCAGGGGATGGCGCCACAGTTGTACAGAATTGTTTATTAAATACATATTAAAATTAAATATCTGAAAAAATTTATAATTTACACTATACTTAAAAAATATATAATAAATATAAATGACATTATCAATGTCTAATTCATTTAGTCTACTGTGAACGTTAGTAGATCGAATATTTCAATTTTTTTCCCTTTTAAAGTTTTAACGAAAATACATTTTTAATTTCGAAACAAAACCTTATTCCAACTGACTTAAATGCCTGACCTCATTCTTACGATTAGTGTTCCGTGTCAACTTAACCAAGAGCTACCTCGGTGAGTTATGTACTTATCACTTCCTTCCATATTGCGGTTTGAATCCAACTTTTTATTTAAATATTTATTTACTCTTTTATAATAAATTCGTTTAATTATTTTTTAATATAAATTAATGAAATATCCAACAATTATTTTAATAAATTTTTCGAAACCTTGAAAAATTTGATATTATTTGCATCTTTTCTAATTAGTACTTTATATTTATGTATAGAAATGTTCATTTTATTATATTAATTTAGTAATTTTTAAATAAATAAAAAATTCTTTACTTAATTTGTACACTTTTTTCAAATTTTTTTTTAACAAATTTTTACAATTACAATCTTTATTTATAATTTGTTCATAGATACGATTTTCTACTGCTTAGTTATTTTATTAACATTGCGTACAACAAAAATATTTCATTGGTTGATAATTTGATTTTTGACTTACATTACATTTATTAACATTTAATACTACCCCATTTAAGATTAAGCAGTACTACAAGATGATCATTATTATATTTTTTCGCAAGATAATACACGGAAAATAGTGCTAATGATATTATGCATGAAAATAACATTGTTCATGATTGGGACTCCTTAGCCAATTAAATTTTTGTTCTAGTTTGCTGGTTTTCAACGTAATCATGGTTTGAAAGTGCAAGGTTTTATTTCCACAATTAACATGAGCCTGTTGTTCTGTTGATAGGAAAAAGATTTATTGTAAAATAAAATTTTTCTGAAAACGGTACTAAACTTTCAAAAAACTACGGGAAAATTCGTCGTAGACACAATACAAAGAGCCATAAGCAGTTGCGAAATCATTTCTCCAAAAATATAGTGCTTAAAACATAATATTGTTCTGTTTCACGTATTAATTTTGATAAAAGAAATTATCAATGATTTTTTTTTAAAAACAGGTATCTCCGCAACAATAAGTCGGACAGTACTTATATTTATCAAAATTTGCAAAAAAATTCAAGCAAAGCAATGAAATGAAGACAATTGTAATAAAACTCAGATATAAATAATATGCAATCAAGCTCTAAATCGTTTTCATTGCCAAGTTTATAAATTCTACTTACACATAACGTAAACTAAATTAGGATGAATTTCAAGCATCGCAATTGTATTTTAAAAATAGTTATTCAAACAGAACGAAAAAGGAGATTTTTGTGGTTATGTGTTATTTGCGCCCGTACTATTAAAAAACACCGATTTCCGGCGGTATGTTTATTAATAACTTAGAATGCAATGGTACGTTTATTTTATTAAAGAATAAAAAAAAAAAAAAAACAATATTTACATGCGATTAAACAAAAATGATAAAGATATAATGTAGAATACCTTATTTGTAACGCCCACCCTTTCATAATCCTCTGTCAGCTATAGCAAAATTTTATATTTGAACTTCTTTATTAGCACACCACAGCCTTAACTCAACCTAGTCCAACCCTAATCAGCCACCCCCTAAGTCCTCACCACGAATTTTGTTCGTTTCTCTGTAAAATTATCTTAATATTACTTTCTACATTTCTTAATTATCTTGATTAGGTAGAGTATTTTCATACCCTTTTTTCTAAATCTCTGATTCACTTAAAATTTCATTACACAGTTTTTTCCATGAATCAAACCATACATCTCATGTAATATTTATCTATACATTCCAAAACTTCCATGAGGCATATAAACAGATAAGCTTAACTTTTTTCTTGTTCTTAATACTTATATCCTTCAAAAAATTCTTTAAAAAATATCCAGAAGTATACGACATGATCTAAATTTGTATAATAAATCAAATTGTATATTACGATGAAACAATAACAACCGTAGAAGCCATGGCAAATAAGTCTTTTAGTAAAACCATAAGCATATGCCCTATTCCAAAAATTACTAAAATATTGAAATATTAACTGTTAAGTAATTGATAATTGTTTTATATAAGAAAGTTTCGTTCTGAAACGCGGCGATAATCTATAAAAAAAAATTTAAGATCTCTTATACATATGACTGCAAAAATATATTCATGATCATAATTTAACTGAACATATAATTATTCGAACTTTTTTTTACAAAAAGCAATTTTATCAAAGGTATCTGATGTTCACAAAAAAAAATTTATTCTGTCACTTCCAACCATTACACGTGCATGTAAAAAGTATTGTTGTATTATTATTTCGCAAAAAAAATAAGGCACCAAATTGTTGCGATTTTGGTCGATAGGACAGTCTATATAAGTCATGTTATGGAAGAGATACAGTTTCAGATTTCTTGGATGTTTACTATAATTGGTACTCTAGCCTAAGTCTTATAAGGAAACGTTATAGGAAATACCATGCGGTAGATAAAGTGAAAAAGTTCATTCAAATATTTGTGTGAGGATAGGTTTGCTAGTACATGCGTTGGATATACACATAAATCGAACCTTTTAATGGTACCAGAAATAAAAACAATAATGGCACTGTATTGTGGTACCAAAAGTTTATTGTAATAATGCTTCTGATTATCATTTTTTCAAACAAAATACATTTGATATTCTAAAAAATATTAAATACTCACAGTTTGGTGTTAATGTTTATACTTGTTTGCAAATGGATTTTTACTCATAACATCATTAACGGTAAGTGACATTTTTTTTTGCATGTCACAAAATTTATTGACTATATTAGTAACCCCAACAAAACACTTTATTGTTTTTATTCTTTTTTACATAATAACAGAAAGTAAATTATTCCTAATATTTTAAAGTGAATTAATTTGAATATATATCTTCAAAGATCGTAAAAATATAAATCGAAATGAATGGCAAGTTTAACGAACAGTTTAAAGGGAAACTAAGGGGGAAACTAGGGGAAGATAAAGCGGAAGATACCCAAATATATTTAGTTTATTCGATAGGAAGCTGATGCCAGATGTCTGAGAGCTGGTTAAATTAAAAAAATTTTAAACATCACGAAACAAGTACCGATAAGTACGTGATTTGAGGGAAAGATGAGGGGAAGGTGGAGTGAAGTGTGGAGGAGTAAGGGGAGCCAGGAGTAGACACCATACATAATGTTGGTTTAAAAATTACGTGATAATGAACGATTTACTACGTGATTTAAGGGGGTGCTAAGAGGGAGATGCAGGGGTGATAAAGAAAGGTGTGGGGGAGAGGGGGGGGGGGGGGGGTAGAGCGAGGGGCGACTTATTTTTGACTGTACAACTATCTAGCAAGATAAATATGTATTATAATATGATTTGATATTATTTTGTGTAGATTGCTGTACAATAAACTTTAGTTACTAAAAAAAAAAAACTTAAAAAAGTACACAAATCAATTAACAAAATATAGTACATTTTAATACACATGTTTAAAAAAATAATTTCGAACAGTAACAAAATCCGCCATGAACGGATAATTATTTTATCTATTCAAGTTGTAATGCAATCAATTTCAATGCTCTTTAGACATCATAATACATACTCTTAACATTATTACTGAATTTATAACTATCATTATAAAGAGATTTATTAATTTCATGGATTCATATTGGTGAATTTTCGAAATAAACAGATGTAAAAATGTATTGTTACACTTTAAGAAGAATAACCTGTGCTTTTCATTTGACAAAGCATATTGTTAGCTGGCTACGAGGGTCTAGTGTATGGGACTAAGGAAGAGATAGTGTGGGTCATCTACGTGATTGGTAGTATGAGGGTTTAGTGCGGGGGGGGGGGGGATGCGTAAGCAGAAGTCCGAGCGGGCTGCTTGGATACACAACAAATACACATTCTTAACAAAATTTCAAGTCCTAGCAGGGGACGGTAGGGGGGATGCAGAGAGTCTGCAAGGAGCTGCATGGGACTCTCTAAAATCGAAAAGTATTATTTTTACGTTATAGCACGGAGAAAACAATCAAATTTTCGCGAGGGGGGGGGGGGAAACAAATGGCGATTCTCCAAAATACGTAGAAATTGAACTAAGTTCTCCGGTCATTCCGGAAACCCCCCGGGAGGGGGAGTAAAAAGACTGTGGATCTTATCACTATGTTCCTATAAAGAGATACTACTGAAACTACGCCTCCTGTCCGCTCCATGCACCAACCCCCCCATGCAAATGTTATAATTAAAGACCTTAAGCAATTATTATATCAAAGCAATAACTTTAAGGGGGCTCCAGCAGGAGGAGTTAAGAGGTTGGATGCAATTGTAGGGTGAATGAGGACTCGCTGATTCTAATGGTGTCCTTATTAACCCCCTTAGCAGTAGAAAATTTCAAGCTATTTCCTCTCAAAGTTTGCAGATTACACACAACCTTTTATAGGGCAATGTGTCAACATCGTAATTTTCTAACCGTAACCAAGGAGTTGCACACTGACACACGAACTGTTTTATAGAAAAAATCTCAGCTACTAAATAGTAGCTCGCAAAAGATCAGTATCTGTGGAAAAATTCGGATATTCCGCGGAATATTGATCGAGCCGTATTATTAGCAAACTTATGGCAAAAATTCATTTTGTTTACTGTCGAGACGTAAGGCGCATGCTTTTGAATATTTTAAAATTCTTATGCTGGTATTTACTATTAACAAAGAACTGGTACATCAATAGGCCTATTTCAACTGTGTGTACTTAATGAAAAATATATTTACACATTTATAACTGTTTTTAAAAAACAAAAAGCCTTATCATCATTTTTAAAATAATGTGTTGATGTTTTCGAATAAGCTCGCATTACAACTAGCAATGAACCGTTATATGACGAGAAGAGTTTTATTATTGCATTAATTCTTTTTTCCTTTTGTTCTTTTGATATTGTGATCATAAGTGTGGACTCGAGTTTACGTATATTCACGTTGTCATTGCGTACATAACGATCAGTATTCTATTTAGAATAAAGTGTATATAAATATATATACATATATATGTGTAAGTTCATACAATTTTTCTTAAAGTGGTCTTTGCGAAGCCCAATCGTACTTCAAGAGGTGTTCCTCTACGTTTTTTTCTTTTGATTTACGACTACTTTCTTTCATTTACTCACATAAACAAATAAATTTAAAACGATAAATAATGTGCGCGGACCGAAGCTAATCTTTCTTTACCATACAGCTCTACATATATATGATGGTCTAATCGCATTACGTACTGACCAGCAGTAATACTAACTTACCCAACATTAACGGTATTTTTTGGTTAGTATCACTGCCCGCTGGTGTCCTGTCGGTATGTCAAGAAAAACGACGAAATAATATTGCTGAAATTAACGTTTACATAACTAAAATAAAAATGATATTCTTCTAGATAGCATAATAGTTGTACCTTATCATACATTTTTGTTGATGAAATATAAGTGTCACGTGAATGTTGAATTTTTTTCTTTAATAAAGAGTATAAGATACTTTCTAAGTCGATCGAAAAATTATACCGATGATATTGAAGTTAAATTAAAGCAGCTTAAAGATTATAAAAATATCTATTTATGAAGTCACGAGGTGGTAAATTTTTCGATTAATTTTATAAATAGACATAAAATAGTTATCAAAGAAAATAATAGTGAAAGTACAATTAAAAAATGGCTAACCTCTTACACGGCTTGATTTGAACTAAATGAAATTGATGATTTTGCAAAATCAATAACATATATGAATATTTCAGAACATTATATTTTTAATAATCAACTCAAAATTTGGGAAAAATAAAAAATCTAAAAATTAATATTCCGATAGGCAGATTAAACATAGTATATCCTAAAGATCATGAAAGATTTCTTTTAAAATAGTACCTAAATAAGACAAAGGGCACAGCATCGTTCCATGACTTAAAAAGATACAGCGAAATAATTTATACAAAATATAATGATACAGAAACTGCTGTGAGATTGATTGACGGTGACTCTAAGATAGATGATATATTCAAAGAAGCTAGTACAGTTATGTAACCTTACCAATTATGACAATTATTTGCTTGGTTTTCAATTATAGAGAATATTTGAGGTGTAAGATTTGGTGCTGATATGGAAATTATTTGACTTAAAATTTTATTGATTACAAAGAAGATCGTTCTCTTTGAAACATGAATCAAATTTTTGAATTGAAAGACAAACTATGCAAGTTGTTCAATTTACCATTTCAAACAAATAGTAAACCAGACGAAAATGATAATACTAAAGATGATATTCCATAAGCATATGTAAAAAAATAGTAATATTTTATTTATTAGTGGTCCTGGAGGTTTAGCCAAAACGTTTCTACCCAAAACATTGGCTTATTATTTTACTTCTCGATGTAGAAATATTTTATCAATGGCTTGGGATAATATGCGTCAATATTACTTCTTAAAGGAATAATCAGACATAAACCGTTTCGTTTGCCTTCAGATTTAAATGATATTATTATTATTTTTTTTTTAATGCAGATCAGGCGAAAAGAAATTACAAAAAGTGGATTAAATTATATGCGATAAAGCTTCCATTATTTTAAAAAAGCTTCATAAAAAGTTGACAGAATTTCACGTAATTCTTGTAATATAGAGATCTGTTTTAAAAAAAATTGTTTGTGTTCGGTGAAAAAATTCTAATTTGAAAAAACAGTAAAAGCAGTATGATAATAGCAGGAAGTATAAAATTATCATTTCTTTGGTCATTTTTTCATATTATAAAATGAAATATCAATATTTATTTTAATACAAAATTTGCAAAGTAATTATTAGAAGTTGGAGAAGGAAGAGTAAAATCCTTTAAAAATCCGGAAAAATGAAAAACGAATGATGTTTGCTCAAAATTTTGGGTGAACATATTTTAATTTGATAAATAATGGTTTACACTTACATCTTATAACGAGTATACTTAATTGTTGAGCAACAAAATTCTAAGTGAAATGCAAGAAAAATAATGACCTATTGTAGCATAGACTAAGCAGCTTATTAAGGTGTTAATAAATCTGATGATAACACTTGCATAAATCTTCCAATTCAAATAATAAATAAGGGTAGTTAACCCAGTTCCCTTAGCGTAAGACAAATCACCGTATTGAAAGCGTCGAATTGAAAAATGATAGTATATTATTTTTTCATTAAATGACTTGTGTAGATAAGATTATAATAACGTAAAGAAAAAAATGGTCTTAAAGTAAGACTATTATAAAAAAAACAATCATTTCAACAAAATGGTGATAGACCAGTAGTCGATGGTGACGTCATGGCTTGGAGCAGTATTCGATAGTGGATCAACCTAGTAGTCGATGAGTGGTCGGATGATAGGATATTATAAAATACAGCAGTAATAATATTGTATCATTATCAATTTTAGTATTTTATGTACTCAAATAGGTTCGTATATTCATACTATGTGCAACATCAATAATTTAATCCTACCCAGCAAATCTTTGTTTTATTTTTTCGGCTTTAATTGTTGTATATCTAAATCAAGTCTATTAATTTATTCTCGCAAGTCTTGCTGTTGTAAATAAACTTTTTTTTCGAATTTTTATAAGATTAGTGTGGGAGATATCACAGTTTTCCTTTTGTAAACTAATTAAGGTATACAAATTGTTTTCTAGTCAATTTATGTTATCTTAATAAGTCTTTTTTTGCAAATAAGAACTATCCACATTATTTGATTATTAAATATTAAGAAAATTGCAGTTATGATTGCGCGAATAACAATATATTTAAAAAAAACATCGCTGATTTACAATTACATTTAGGTTATCGACTACTACTTTACAAGTAAATACATGTACCACATAGGCGATGAGGCGATAATAGAATTAAACGAATATAATATTGTTATTTTACACATTTTTGCAAAAACTTTAGCCCTACGCTTTACAAACATTTATAATAGTAACATAATTGAATATGCAAGCCTTAAAACTATGACGGTGTGCTAAGTGGTGCTGCTAAGGGACGCGCTCTAATCATCTAAACTGATACAGATCTGTGAAAATTATCATGGCATTTTTTACTAAGTATAGTAATGATGGTTTGTGCATATAATACATATTGCCTTATTATTATTCTTGATGAACCATTTTTTTTGGGGTCTCGAAAATGAAAAATATCGCTGTACTTATACGATTCTTAATAATCATCGACTGCTAGGTTCTTATCAGGTACTGGGTAACTACCCTTACTGTTCATAAAGGTTTACCTCCTAATAAGCTTGATTCGAAAATTAAAGCAATGGTTATACCGATAGAAAATTTAAATACTGCTGACCGTTTATATGATAATATTAAAAATTTCCAAATTATTTAAATACTGCGATAAAGCTACAAATATAAGTAGAGAGAAAATTTGAAAAAAAGTTTTTATACCAAAAATTACTTTAAATGCAGGAAATACATCTTAATTAAATTTTATTCTGTATGAAAAGCAATTTCCTTTAGTCTTGGATTTATCTATGACTATTCACGAATCTTAAGGGAAAAGTTCTGACAACGTTGCTTTGTATTTAAAAAAATTATTGTTCTCACATTGTCAATCATCGGTCACTCTATCAAGATGCGAAAGGAAAATGTAGTGTAGGAAGAAATATTTCATTTAAACTAAATAAAAAAAAAAAAGATTTTTAACTCTGTATCATTCTATTGCACGAAAAAAAGTATACAGACATTCAAAAGACGATTATTTAAATCTTGTTATATGGCATGATAAGACAAATTCTTTACAATTTTTTTTCAATTCACGCAATTACTTTTACGCATGCTCGCAAAAATTTGTAATAAAGTTCATCTCAATAAAAAAATGTTGTAAGCAATTATTTTTGCTATAATTTAATTATTTTTATTCGTTTTATGTAGTTTGCTTTGTTGTTTAAATTTTTTTTTTTATTTGACGAATTACATACATCCATAAAACTGTTGGAAAATTTATATTATAAAATATAAAATCAGGTTCTCAAATTTTATAAAGTTTTTTATGAATTGAATTTTTATTTCAGTGTACGTCACGCATGCTATAGACAAAAGGCAGAAGGGTGAAATTTACCAAATTATGTATTCATTTCTATATATTTTAGTAAAGAGGGACAGGGGATTTTTGTCTTCTCGTGGTAAATCGGGCAACCGGCGAGGACCACGATTTAAATATTCAATTAGGTGATAAACTTTTTATTACCTCTGTATAATTAAATTATCTCATAAATTGATACTTATTGAACCATACATTTGATGAAGTCATTAAAAATTTAAGAAAAAAAATCCAACACACCATTGGCAATACCTCAAAAGGTAGTGTGGAAATTTGCTATAAATTTTATTTATGCAAATGGTGTATAAAAAGTATTAAACAATCTAAGGTGATTAAAAAACAATATACAAACAGAAGAATCGGATTCACTGATCATAGAAAACTGATATAGAGTGTTTTCCGTAATCGTCGCCAGTAGCCAAGTAGGGTCGGATCCTACCTTACCATCAAGTCGATAAGCAGAGTACCTATATTTTACTGGTGCTCTGTTCCGTTTTCTGGCCAGTAAAAACGGAACACAGCACCAGTAAAATATAGGGAGTCTGCTTATCGACCTGATGGCAATGTAGGATCTGACCCTACTTGGTTACTGGCGACGATTGCGGAAAACACCCTTTAGGTAGTACAAAGCACTAAAAAAGCAATAAAATAAGTACGTTGTGGTAAAGTAAATTTGTCTGGACCTCACAAAAATGAAGAAAAAATTTAATAAATTTTACGTTACCTTATAGTGGGCTGCAAGGGTAGTGTGGGGAGATTGGAAAATCATGTGGAGAGTGTAGAGGGTATCCGGGGAGCTGTGGGGAGAGGAAAATAATTCAACACTGTGAAATTTACGGAAAAACTCAACAAATTTTGCCTCATATTAAGGCGGGTGCGGGGGAATTGTGGGGAGTATGAGGGGGGTAGTGGAGGAGATATCGCCGAATGTACGAAACCCTCCATATAATATAGGAAGATGTATACTAGTTGGACTTCGCTTTTTGCACACTCCATGTACCAACACTCATATTTAAATATTTGTATCCATATGTCTGAATATACAATACAAGAAGTTATTCTTGAACACATACATGTGTACACACGTACACAACCAGATAAAGCACATAGGAATTCATTAAAAATATTATAAATGCAGTTAAGACATAGAATAAGTTCATAGATTAAGTACATAATCATCATCAATCCAAATTTTTTTGGCTCTTCAGGAAAATTTTACAATGAATTATGAATATTAGGTTATCAGACAATAAAGTTTCGAAATTTCTATTTGATATTGACCAAAAGGAAATTGAAACATTCGATGTACCTGATGAATAGAACACAAAATATACGCTTGAAAAATTTTAAATCAGTAGATAATTTTTAATATAAAGTGTTATTACTTTTTGCAACGAGTATACATATTCCTTAAACAACAAAATAAGATACAAATGTTGACAAATCCGAGGATAATATATATAGGTAGTTTTTTAATGTTCTAATGATAAAATTATGAAAACAAAGGAAATAATGAAGTATTTACAAAACTAGCATTTTTCAAGTAAAGATAATATTAATCAAATCGACGTTTGCTGTGAGAAATTTTATCAATAATTTTTTTAACGTCTAAATGCATTTCAGACTGTATAATTACTAATACTTTTCCTAGCAGTCGCTTCCCTGTTATCGTTGATCGAAGCCGAGTTGTAAGGCACCGCGCCGTAAGGTAGAAAATGTCCTTTCTCCACTTGCTGTACTTAACGGCAATGTAAGGAAAATTCTTAAAAGAATATTTATTATTGGGAAAATTTATTTATGACAGTATTTGAGCAACTTCAAAGCGTCAATAGGTGTTTCCTCTTTTTTTCTCTTCAATTGAATTTTCCATACTTCTAATTCAGGTACCATACTATTTTTTTAAATATGTTTACTTTAAGAAAAATATCGAATACTTTTCACCAAGTATTTAGACAGTTTGTTCTAATAATTTTTAATTTTTTAATTTGTCGGAACCAGGAAATAGAATCGACAAAGGATATAAATTTATAGGTTGCAGAGCGTTGCAGGTATGAGACTTGGGTGACAAACACAATGCACCAAGTTGTCTATTTGTATACCTGTATAATATTTTTATGTAGTTTTATTATGACAACTAGAGAAGGAGGCACGGCAATGTAGTTAGTAGTCCCTATTCTCCTATACGCCGTGGCTACACGGCATAACGGGGTGCCTATATATACCCACAGTTACAGCCATGCCTCCTCGGCGTGTATATATACATGTTGCCGCGACTTAGAATCAGACTTCTATTGCAATCTTAGCAAATATGTTGACTCTAACTCCTAACATAAAATCAAAAATTTAATACATCATACCATTTTATTGATATATTCCAAGACAGAACAAATTAAAAAAGGATTTTTAAAAAATTAATTGATAAATTATAATTAAATAATTTGCAATATTTTTGCTAGCTATCTCCAGGATATGGAATATAATATATTAAAAGTTAAGGTCACAAGATTGTTGGGTGATCTAATTCTTAGGTTTAACATTTTGGAGTTTGACTTTGGGAAGGGTGATCGCCCCTATCGCCCCCCCCCCCCTTGGATCCACGCCTGTATGTAACCCACCTTGAATATGAGTAACCAATGGTTGATGAGGTCTGTGATTACAAATCTAGTCTTAAAATTGAAAAGTTCGAAATGACGAATTAAAAATGGCAAACACTGAAAACCAAAACTTATTTGTGTTGCTTCAAAAAGTTTTTTTGAGTAATTCAAGGTAGCTCAATACGAATTTGCTGTGAAAATAAAAAATAAAAAATGACAGACTCAAAGCTCCATGAGTCTAACGGGAGAGAGCAGAGGGGCCGGGGCAGCCATGCAGGGACATCATTTTTAAATATTAGGAAAAATAACGTGAAAAAAATAGTATTTAGTAAGTGGTGGTACGGGTGGGCGAATATAGGCTGGGGCGGGCAGGAGTGCCAGGGGCCTTGCTACCATTCAAAATACTAAGAACTATATATTGTAGTGATATATATATGTATATGTATATATATCTTTCTATATTAAATAGTAAATTCGCGTGGGGGGGAAGTAATAGTCTCCTTACTTCCCCTTCCCACGTTCCACCGCGACATTTTTACTCCTACTGAAAATTAGTCAAAAATAAGGTAAAAATAGCATGTTTTTGTCCATTTTTTGTTTCGTTTTTCTTTTGTTTTTTCCGTGTTTAAAATTTTCTAAGCCGCCCCCCGCCCCCGCCGTCCCTTCAGTCAGCTCTCGCCTGGATGCCCTAACGCCCCTTCACACCCTTCAAATCCCCCTATGTTACCAAATATTTTTTATCACAGCTAAATTCTTTGAACATATGTCTAAGTTACCCATAATAGCCCCTGACAGCCCTTTCAAGTTTTCTAAACCTCCCGAGAGAAAGCCAAATTTTCTTTAAAAAAGCAGAAGCCATAGACACCCCCACCACCCCCCCACCCCAATCCATCCAAAAACGGTCGAGCTTTTCATAGTGCAGCCTATGACACCTCTTTATGAGCACCAACAGCATTCATACAGTTACTTATTCTAAGGACAAAAGCTAAAGTGTTTCGAATAGCCGAAAAAAGCTTCACAGCTACTACATAATATTTTAGTAGTAAATGGAAAAAGAATATAATTTGGTTTGTGGGTTATAAGTTTAAATGATTAAGAAATGGAGGACAAGTTGATATATTTGTCAGTATAATAATAATTGTTTCATCAAAATGAGAATTTTCTGAAACATAAATTTCAAAATGACACAGTCATTCAAAAAACAATTGACATTCGAGCCCAGAGGTCAGACCATGTATAGTATACATTTCTTGGGACACTGAATCCGAATGCGAAATTAATTGAACTCCATCACGTCAGTGGTGGATATAATCTTAAAAATCTCTTCGAGTTTAGAGAATTTGAAAGAGTTTTTTGAGGTTATGTTCAAACCTTGTCTATGTGGAGTCCAAGTTACCATAAATGAGGAAAAAGCAGCACCTTAAACACACAGTAAACATTGTCAGACTGCAAGACTGCAATTTTTTTAACGGCTTTAGTGAATTTCGAAGTGTTCTTTGAGCTTTTGTCAAAACCCTGATTTCCTGGGTTTCAAGCGTCCTTAGATTCTGATTTAACGACCCCAAAACAGACAATAAACATTGCTGGATCGCTAAACCGTTATTTTTTCTTAATGGTTTCATTAGATATTGAAGAGTTTAAGTCCAAACCTTGACGTGCTGGAGTTAAATTGACCTTGGATTCAGATACAGTGACCAATATGGTGAGAATCACGTCAACTGCCCCAGCATCGCTGCGGACGGCCCGCGCGAGCCTCAAACACGACCTTTTTAACTCGTCGTTTCGGTCTCAAAACGTAGTTAAAAAAATTATCGAAACACATACTCTTACGTATTTTTTCGTCATCTTTCTAGTGGTGGTATCCGTTTTCCGGAATGTTACATCCATAACCTCAAAAAATGCAAAAATTCAAAGAACACGTTATATCTTCATGCTCTTCAACTTTTGGCATTTTTTGGATTATCTAGATCGGAAGATTAGACTTTTTTACGTAGATATCGACAATAAAAAAGGAGGGGTTTTTCGTTTTTACGTAGTATTTAAACGACGAACAAGACGGCACGAGCCACTGCATTTTTCGAGGTTATAAAGGCAAAATTTCGGAAAACCGATGCCACCACTGGAAAGCTGACGAAAAAATACGTAAGAAAATGTGTTTTGATAGTTTTTTATTAATGTTTTGAGACCGAGACAACGAGTTGGAAACGTGTTTTACGCTCACGCGAGCCCTCCACAGCAGTGCTCGGGTGGTTGACGTGATTCTCCCCATATACCTTTATATAGATATGTCTTCTAAGACCGAAAGTTGATTTAATTTTGTGTAGCTGTGTTATCGATAAGTTACCTTTAATTGGTATCATTATTTTACACCCCCTCCCCCCGCATACAGCTTCTCTAAACGAAAAAGATTTCAACATTATTTTTATGTTATTGAAAAATAATTTCAATAGAAAGAAGAGTGTTCATTTCATACATAATATCTTCACCATCTTTAAGGTATTAACTAGGAGAGCTGGATAGTATTTCTGCAATTTCCAAGAAACTAATTAATTTGATGAATACGAATAATTGTATAACGTGCCCACCCCCACTCTACGCCTTCGAAATCCCCTCTCGCTCTGAACCTCCACATCTCCCAACAACATAACATAGAATACAATTTTTACGTAGTGAAGTAACTAAAGCACTCCCACCCCCTGAATTTATCTCTGTCTTTTTACACCTCCGCAGACTATTTACTCTTTTCTATTTTTTAGGCATGTTATTTATTAGTTAATATATCCATTCTGACATTTAAATGATTACAAGTGGCTACATAAAGTAATTTTGCATATTTATTGGTCCTAAAGATGGACAGATCATTAATATATTCATCTACTCCAAAAATTTTAAAGATTATAAATTTCAACTGTATCATTACAAAAATAAAAATAGCAATGAAACATTTCTATTTAAATATAAGTGGCCTAGTTAACAAGTAATTAAAACTCAAAACCTAAAGATTACTCAACACGTTTACAAAATAATAAAATATAATTATTTAATGATTTCAATTTGAATTTCTAATACGTCCTTAAACATAAATATTGCTTAGAAAATTATTACAGGACCGATGAAATAATGCTACGGTGCGGTACAAGGTTTTTATAAAATTATACGTAAATTTATCAGAAATATGATTAAAACGAATAATTTAATTACGAAATAAGATCATTGTACAAGAAAAATTTATTTATGAATTAAAAGATGGCACAATTAAACTGTAGTACTACGAGGATGCTCTACACTATACGAGAGCTCAGAAACCTTCTGAATATGCTTCGGAATTAATAGATGTCTTTTTTGTTTCAGTCTACGTTAAAATAATTGTACAGACTAAAAAAAAAAGTTGAAAAAATTTTTTTATCACGTAATTGAGAACAAAAAATTTTGATATAATTTTTTGATCTTTTTCTTATAATCGCATAAGCTACACATTTTTTGGAATAGAGACAACTCATAGAAAATAAAACCGTTTCTTTATTTTTTTGTGTTGGTCATAATTGAATATTTCTTATTGGGCTACATTTCCTATGCTGTAATTATTGTTGTAATTATTACGTATGAAAACGGAAGCTATAACTTTGCATTTAATAAGGAAATATACAGTTGGCTGTAAGAAAACAAAGATTTTGATATTATAAAAGTATGTCCATCAATATTATGACGTTGAATGTTTTATTTGTAATCAAGAACTCCAAAACTATATAAAATCGATCTGTGCACAGAATATATAGTGTTGAGAAAGTGGGTTTTAAATTTATTTTTTAGGTACAGCTTACAATTAAATGATGTACGTTAGTTTCATAAAATTTTCATTTATTATATTAAATTATTTTAACAACTTATAGATCCCAGTTTGATGAAAAAATTTTGGAGTATTATTATATTGAATTTATATTAAATTTAAATGATTATTCATGGAATAATTAAAAAAGACTGCAGGGTTACGTTGATGAGAGATGTAAGACTCTATTCTTTGGTACAATGTAAAGGCATTTGTAACAGCAATTAAAGTTTTGTAATAATAAAGACTAGGATTATGACGTTTATAATCATTATAATTAATGATTGCACAAAGCAACAGAAAACTCCAGAATATTTTCTTTTTTCATACAAGTTAATTTTCTTTCGTGATTTTGAGCAACGCTTAAGTTAGAATTCTGAATAGTTTCTTAAGACATTTTAAAATTAATATTATGAAAAGCATTGCATAAAGCATACAAGACTTCCATTTTTCTATCCAACATTTAAAATTTTAAATTTCGTTAAGTAAAAAATAATGTTATAAATAATTCAAATGATAGAATTAGACATATTAATATATTATTTAATAATGTACTTCCGAAACTTTTTTTTTTAGGTTATAATTTATGTAAATTAAGAAGTTGAGTATTTTAACTCACACGATTTCAATAAATCATGAATCTGTTGTCTTATGCATACGAGTATATGCAAAAAAAATTGCTATTATTCGCAATACATGACATTTTCATGAATGCATTATGATGTATTTTAATAAATTTTTTTTTGAGTAGGTAAATTTGCCCTGTTGTTTACAATTTTTTTTTTCATGTCCTAAATACCAGATATTTGCAAATGCTTACTTTGAGAACTCATTCATGTAAAAACCAATGCACCGAACTCATCACATGATTAATATTTTTGATTATCATCTTCAGTGACTCAATCTCATATCATTTAAGGAGTGTAACAATTAATGAAATCTTGAAACCGAATTAAAAGTCAAGAAGATACCTGTTTCTAAAAAGTTTTTATTTATTTTAGAATATGCACACATGCAATGTTAGGAAGTTTTATGCAAATATTCGTTACCAGCCTTTATAAGTACCTAGAGTATGTACTTTAATACGTTATTAAGCTAGTACGTCAAACGAAGACTCCACCAATATTACGAATTTTGTACAGTTGTATAGAGCCCTCTAAGAAATTTTTTTTTATTGGGCAGAGCACTTACATTATCACTTAACATTATATATTTTATTGATTTATCTTTCAAGACTTTTAATTACAGTGCTCTATCTATCGACTTTGTAATGGATTAGGTTAAAACATAGATTTTTTTCAGATAATTATTTTCAAGAAACAATTGCTTTACTGGTGCCCCGAGCGACTACCCACACGCCCTATTGTTGACTTCCAGTAAAGCACCTGATTTTAGAACAGAGTTTTATAATAATAATCTATGTTTCAACCTAATCTATTACAGATTTGATGAAAAGAGCAGTGTAATTAGAAAGTCTTGCAATATAAATCAATTAAATGTAGAATATTAAGAGATAATGTAAGTGATCAGCCTAATGAAAAACAATTTCTAAGGAGGCTTTCTACAACTGTATAAAATTCGTAATATTGGTAGTGTCCCGACTTAACACGCTAGGTTGATAAGGTATGATATTATAAACTATAGGTATTAATATAAGGTGGCTCATCACGCATATATAGCACATAGTTTGAATAATGTATTATAAATGTTTCATAAAAGTTATGGAAAGTGTCACTAAACCTGATAGTAATATAGCTAGTGCTAAATATCATGCAATTTGTTTCATAAATTTTTGTTGTCAATTTTTTCAGATACCGAAGCTTGAAAAAAAATTCAGTTAATTACTTAAATCTTTTTCAATTTGCATCTGATTTTCAATTTTTCGGGCTCATTCTCTTTCTTGAATGAATACATTGGGAGTCATAACGAAAAAAATTGCAAAAACTTGGATAGTGACACTTCTAATATCTTTTAATTACCGTTTATAATAAAATATTCAAAATATGTGCTCTATATGCGTGATGAGCAACCTTAAGTTGAAAGAAAATTATTGTAAAATTTTGTTACATTGAATTTGTGCATATTCTCAAATACATAAAAACTTTTTGGAAGCACGTATCATCTTGGGTCTTATTGGATTTCAAGTTTTCACTGATTGTTTTACTCCTTAAATGATATCAGATGAATTCACCGAAGAAGATAATTAAAAACATTAATCGTGTGATAGGTTGGTGCATTGATTTTTACAAGAATGAGTTCCCGAAGTAAACATTCACAAATTACTGGTGTTTAGACCATGAAAAAAAAAATTTTAAATAACAAAGCAAATTTAATTTTAAACATATTTATAAAAAAACAGTAAATAAATATTTAAATCAGTAGTAGTTTACAAACCGTAATATAGAAGGAAGTGATGAGCAGCTAACTCACAGAGGTAGCTCTTGGTTAATTCCACACGGTACACAACTCGTATGCACAATGTCGTGAGTTCAAATCTAGTGAAAAAAGGTTTATTTTATAAATTGAAAATTTACTTTCGTTTAAATTTTTGATAAGGGAAAAATTCGAAATAGTCGATTTTTTATGCTTCATAATAGACTAACCGAATAAGGCATTGAGAGAGTCATTTATATGTATTATACATTTTTTACATATAGTGTAAATTGTGTATTTTTTCAGATATTTCATTTTTGCTTGGTATCAAATAGAAAATTCTGTCTAACTGTAAAGGAAAAGCGATAAATAAATAAAATGTACAAGCACCCACTTGTATTTTTTTTATTTTCCTTTTTAGGTAACATAAAAGTTTAATGGGAAAAAGCTGTATTGAATAAAAAAAATTTTCTGGACCTTGGAAGGAAAGGGCCATAACTTTTTAAACAGTGCGGAAAAACTTTGTGTTGTAATTCGTCGTAGCAACAATGAAAAGAGCCATAAGCAGTTGCAAAATTACTTCTCGGACAGTATAACGCTTCATCCATAATATGCTCCAATTGCAGGACTTAATTTTAATAAACAAAGTCACAGACATTTAAAAAAAAATATATACATCTCCATTCCTATTAGTTGTACAATAACTTTTTTTACAAGAAAAATTTGCAGAAAAATTCAAACAATGCAATAATATTAAAACCATTGCCCAATTGTAACAAACCTAAGAGATATTAAATATGCAATCAAGCTTGATATCGTTTTCATTGCAAAGTGCTAGTTCAATGTAAGAAAATATTAAATTGTATAATTAAATATTGAAATATACCATTATCTTAGTATGTTAAATCTTGCACGGTAATGTGCGATCCCTTCAAAATTTTTTACAACGAATTGAAATTTTAAAGTTTTTTCAGTTGCAAATTCCATTTTTCGTGAACTATCTAGCGGGTCAAGTTAAATTTTGGACAGCTACTTGTACACAACGTAAGCTATATTTTAAGGAATTTTTAGCATCGTTATCGTATTCCAAGAATAGTTATTTAAGCAGAACGAAAATGATGATTTTCATGATCATATCTCATAATGATTTATTATAATTATAAATGGAGTATAAATGTAATATGAATGTTAAATGTCGCGCATCAATGTAAAGCATAAAGTATATTTTGGATTGTATTTATAGAGGACTACCTCTAGTGAGTAATTGCAAAGTAATTGCAGGAAATCCTGATACGTAAATATATAATGAAACTTCACAGTACGTTGATGCTCGTTACTTGAGTCTAATGACAGCATCATGGTGGTTCCAAGAATATTCTTTTTATGGTCGAAGCCATTTAGTATTGTATTCATCTGTTCACATTAAAAAAAAACAAAGAATAATTTTTGATGAAAACAGAATTTATGAAGCAATTATTAGTTGATTAAGACCATCAATTGCATGGTTTAAATTAAATCACAACAATGAAATTGCAAAATCTACAGTTCACGTTGATATTACAGAATATTATATTCATAATAACCAATCTAAAAATGCAATAGAACGAATATATACAAAAAAAGTTGTATTTCTAGATTAAAATATGCATTACCAAAAAACCGAGAAAGATATTATTTAACTCTTTTATAAAATAGAGGCAGAGACAAAATATCGTTCGATGATTCACAATATTTAAAGGAGTACATTATGACACTTATAAAGATACTGCTATTCACATAAGGCTGCTAGAATACTGCTACCATAAAATTTAAATTTAAAAAGTTATTGAAGAAACTTGTACAATTGTGTTATCATTTCAGTTACAAAAGTTTTTTGCATACATTCTTATATAAAAAAATATTCAAGAAAATATGATTTGAAATAAGTCAAAGAAGCATTTTATCAGAGATTTTTCTAACATTAATAATGATAAGGCTCTCTCACACCTTAAAAAACCATTTTAACTATGACAGTTTATCATGTAAATATTTTGGATTGGCTGAACCTAAAACAATCGAATTAAAACGTATAACGAATAAATATTGAATCACTCATCATAGAAAACAATTTAAATTTTTATTTTTTAATTAAATTAGGAGCAAGGATGCATTTTTCAAGAAATTACAAATTTCAAAAAAAAAAGTATTGTGTCAACGAACTAGTAGGATTTGGTAACATATTTTCATTTATAACTATGATTTTATATTCTTCCATAAGATGAAAAAACTTCATCTGTGGAATGGACTGGCACCACCTCTATTCAAAATTCTAAAGAAAAGACAAGTTAAAGCACTTCCGTATTACCTTTGGATTTAAGTGGTGTTGAAAATGAAATATTAGAATTACAATCCAATAAAAAAAATTACGCAAAGCCGATGTTATTATTTAGAACAAAGCATCAATGATACCAAAAAAAACTTTTTAAATTATTGATCCAATTACATGTGATTTATCCAATAATTATAACGTGCTATTTGGTGGTAAATTCATAATTTTAGGTGAGGATTATCGTCAAATACTTGATATAATAAATAATGCAAACGAAGTTAATATTGTTTCACAAATAGACCATTGTTTCAAAAAGTTTCCATTTTTACTGTTAAAAATAGGCGAAGGTACAATAAATTCTGTCGAAATACCAAAAAAATCGACGACTAATGATGTTTTTTCGGAAATTTAAAATGTTACAAATAATTCCTTGATAAATAACGTCATCTTAACATCTCATAAGTTCACATATCTTTTAGATCATAAAATCTTAAACACAATGCCTGGAAAAACTTTGACACATTATAGAGTACATTCTTCCACTTATGAGGGAGTTAATAAAACTAATGATAGCATACACATAAATTCCCCAATAGTATATAAAAATTCTATCGCAGAAGGCCTTCTACCTTACAAATATAAATTTAAAAAAAATGCAAGTGCCATATGGATTCAAAATTTTTGTACTTCAGAAAAATTCTGTAAGAAAATAAGACTAGATATAAGTTAATTATATGAGTATAACAGTGGAGCTGAAATTATCACTGTTGAGAAGATTGAAAATAAAGTGTTTACTCCAACAATAACATCAAAAACCAAAACTTCGTTTTCTGACCACTTTATTTTGTATAGACAATGATTTTCATTATAATTAGCTGTTTCTATGACTAATCATAAGACACAAGGTCAAAATTTTGATGAATTAGGGTTGTGTTTAAAGTAAGCATTATTTTCTTACAGTCAATATGTTGCATTATCTACATATACATATTCGAAGTATTTGTTACCGTCATGCCTATCTTTTACTATAATTATCAATCGTTAAGATAATTTATACTTAAAATTTATTATTTTCTGTCACTTTACATAAAACTGTCTACAAACATTAAAACTTCGCGGTGCTTAAAATTCAGAATTTCGCGAACGATTCAAGCAGATCTACCTCTACGTTGTGCATTCTGAATAACTTTCAATGACTAATACAAAGTTTATAAAAGTCTGAATACAAAAATAAAATATTAAAAAGTTTAAAATTTTTTAAAAATATTTAAATATATAAATTTTTGATTATTGTTACTATTTCTAAACATAAAAAAATTCGTTATTTGTTATATATTCGTATTTATTGATGCATGGAAAAATCTTGAATACAATACGACTACGGGATCAAGGTGCAGTGTTCAAACTCAAAGAGCTAAACTCGAAAATCAATGTTTTCTTAGAGGTATGTAGGGTGTTGTGGGGTAGGGGGGGGGGGGGGGCCGGGGGGGGGCTAAACTTTTTTAAAAACCGGAAAAAACAAAAAGAATTCACCTTTTTCCGCGGCAGGGAGGGAGCAGGCGCCGCAGTT
>JAPYYV010014760.1:0-16175 GCA_030522625.1 Copidosoma aretas
GACATCCAGATGTGCTCAAAATCTTCAAGTTTTTCCTCAACATTGACGTCGTCTGCTGTTTTTACTGGCCAGATTGCGGAACAGAGCGCCAGTAAAATAGGTATATAGGGAGTCTGCCCTGTCTGCCTACCGATACGATGATAAGGTAGAGTCTTACTCAAAATAATTGCTGGCGACGATTGCGGAAAACACCCCATATCATGATATATCATCATGGTATGTATGCATGAATCATGATGTGAAACGAAACGTGAAGTGAGACACGACTGCAGGTAAAGTGGTATACTTAAGACTGGTAAGGTGCATCAGTAGTTTTCAGTGTGCAGTGTGCATGCACTATGCACACGTGGTGCACCGGCCACCGGCTCCAGCTCTTAACTATTTTGCTGTGCAAATTCGGATTTTAGTTTTTGACACTACGGTCGATTTGGACTCAAGAGTCTCAGGACTGTGAAAAAAAAAATAAATACGGCCCAGACAATGGCATGGTGAGTCTTTACAGTGCTTATTTATGAAAGAGTATACTTACTATTCTTTACTTCTGCCTGTAGTAAGTTTACGATTCACATTTTCCCCTAAGAATTACACTTGAACTCGAAAGGGAATAGTGAACATTTTTTGAATTTGATCTTGACATTGGTTGGTAATAAATATTGTGGTTTAAGTATGAATTCGACTTGTCATGTAACTTATTTAGTTGTTATTTACTGCATGCAATGTAATATTTCATTTTTTTTTGTTGCGCAAGAGTTTTCAAGACAATAGTTTTCCACGAAATGAGGCACTGTTGTTGTCATGGTGTGCTCGTGTTGATACATACGCACGCAATTTGAAAAAAATCATTTGATTTTACCACAAAACTCTACTTATAGATTTCGACAGTTTGACGTTTTGTTTACAATAATTGCTAATTACAGTGCGAATGTAGCATCAGCACAGAAAATAATTTGGGCCCGGAACAGAGACCTCTAAACTTTTAGGCCCCAAGCTTTCGATTAAATTTGAAATGTCATACTATGAAGATATGTCTCTGTCACCCCCAATTTGGTAATTTATAAGGTCAAATATTGCCGAGCTGTATTGTTTCCAAGTAAAGACTAATCCCACACTAAAGTACGAAGCCAAAAGGCATTCAATAACCAAATGAAGGTCGAGCTCTTTTGCTTCAACGTGCCAATGACTCATTTGGAAAATATCCTCTGAAAAGAACACGCGCTAATATATTACGTATGTCTATTTATATATTCACCAAATGCAATAAAATTGAATCATCAGAGCCTTTCGTTTTGCATAGGTCTGTCTTCGTCTATTTCACATTCGTGTCTCTCTAGACCTACCGATAGAAAATCTTTTTAAACAGATAATTGTCAACCAAGGTCACATTTTGGACATTATATGCAAAAAAACTCCTTGATTACGGGAAAAATAGTAAAAACAGTGTACGTTTGTTTAAACTCGATAAAAACACTAATCAAAGCTTCTGTTGCGAATATCTCGTAAACGGCAATTGATAGAAGAAAAATAAAAATACCATCGTCTAGAGCGGAAAATTTCCCATCGATGTGTCTTCTACTTTTATTTTGTCCCAATCAAAATTTCGCGATAAAATACAATTAATGATTCTTTGTCGCCAGCGTTCTCAAAAGGGACACCCACCCAGTTGTATCTTTTTTTTTTTTATATTATAGTGTCATACGTCCTTTCTTTTGTGGCACTCGACACTTGGGAGAGGGATGGGAAAGGGATGGGAGGGGGTCGGGGGAATTCGGTGCATTGCCTGAGTCCTGACCGGGTGTCTACGTATAAACACCAGGACTAACTCCTGCACACCTCCCGCTCACGTTGTCCGTAACGTAAAAAAAAAAACTATGCAGCTGAAGTGCTATATATAGGTATACTTTAGCATACAGTTACAACTGGGTGAGTGTCCCTTTTTAGTACCCCTGCTTTGTCCACTGCATGAGTGCGAGTGAGACAGTGAATGATTAACTGTTTTTTATCTCGAAATTTTGATTGGGACAAAACAAAAGTAGAAGACCAAATCGATAGGAAATTTTCTGCTCTACACGATGGTATTTTTATTTTTCTTCCATCTATTGCCGTTTACGAGATATTCGCAACAGAAGATTTGATGAGTGTTTTTATCGAGCTTGAACAAACGTACACTGTTTTTACTATTTTTCCCGTAATCAAGGAGTTTTTTTGCATATAATATCCAAAATGTGACCTTGGTTGACAATTATCTGTTTAAACGGTCTTCTCTCACAGTAAGTATATTTTGGAAAGGCTCTTAATGCTACCGCCACTTTTAAGAGGTGTATTTCTCGATTTTATTTCCTTTTTTCTGAAATATTAAGACAAGATACTTACTTACGCCGTAAATGACAAATGATTAGTGATTATGTTGGAAAAATCGTGTAACTGTTGCACGATTTGGCCGCATGTTTTGAAGATACCTGCCGATATTAGGAATTTGGGACTTCACGTTTATCAAGCAAGAGAGTTCACCGGGAGCCGTACTGTGTAACTTTTTCAGCTTTGATATGTGCATCTGGACAAGAAAATTCTTATCCTCAAGACGCCATAAAATGCTTTTAAGATGAAAATTGATAAAATGCTTTTAAGATGAAAATTGGTCTGTCCAGATACAAATATCGAAAAAAGAAAAGTTACACAGTAGGGCCCCAGAGCTGTAAGGCCTGTAAGTACTCACGTGTAACTTTGCTTGCCTCTACTTCTCTGCCAAATTTTGTCTTGAAAGCATTTCGTGGCGTCTATAAGATGAAAATTGGTTTGTCCAGACACATTTTGAAGCTGGAAAAGTTACACAGTACCACTCCTGAGCTTCCAGTAGTATTATTGAATACCTTTGTTCTTTGGAGTGTGGGATTAGAGTCTTGGCCATAATACAGCACGATAATATTTGAGCTTTTATATTTCCAAGTTTGAGTTTTGATACTTGTTACATACTCTTGTAAACTTTAAAAAAGTTTGAGGTCCTATGTTTCAATTTTTTTTTTCTGTGTACGCTTTTTAATAACCTAGCTGGGAACCAATTTGAATAGGCATTGATCCGAGAACCAATTTAATTGTTTTTGTGATACTGGGAACCAATTTGATAACGGTCCATAAAAAAAAAAAAGCTTTGACAACAATTTGTTCAAGTAATTTCATTTGTTTCTGTATTTTTTATTACGCATTAAGTTCTAAATAGACACTATCGTTAGAACTGTCATTTAAATTTTATTAAAAACTCATTAACGCTTGATTCTCTTTCCAATAGCTTTGTTTTACGATCTATGGTTCGAATTTTTTAGAGAAGCAGTATATACTTACAACTCACTCAGCTCGGACAAGGAAAAGCTGTTGAAAGCGTTAAAACTGCGCTTTACTTATCCTATACACTTAATTACTTAATTGGGCCTTAAGTAATTATAAGTGGTCCATTGACAGAGATTTGGATTTTGCATGACTCATAAATGACGCCAGAGACAAGTCAAAACACGCACTTCTGAGCGCGTATGTATAGTGTATACTCTTACACTTTAACCTCAAAGCAGTCGATTCTTGGTGCGTTCGGTGTAAGTGCCGGAGTTCGCTGCATATTCAATGAAAGAAGGTGAGTTTTTCAAGATTTTCGCTATATTTTGGATAGTTGAGTTACAGTATCATCTATTTCCGTATATACGAAAGATCAAGTTATTGCTCTTGTTTTTCTTTTCTTTGGTAGTCCTTTGATTCTTGGTTTGGGGTACATACCCATCATCTTTGCACCACAAAATAGAGTGATTTAGTAAAAAATAGAAAAATTACTTGTTTTAAAAAATTGGGATAAAGTTTAGGGTATTTCATTGTTTAGTTTGGAGCATTAAGCTGCTGTCACTTATAGCTTGATATCTGGACTCTGTTGATGTAAGGAGCTAATTTCCTTTTAACTTTTTACTCAAATGATGACAGTTTTTGTTTCTATCCATCCATAGTAAGGTAACAGTCAAAGTACTAGAAATTCTTGAAAAATTAATCAAGTTTACTGCTAGATATTAATTATTTATGATATATTTTAGTTCCCAGGTATTCATATTATCAAAATGACAGGCCATAATTTTCAACCACCTCAACAGAGGTGTAATGCTGGATTAATCCCTCGCGGTGTTTTACTTGAAAAAATGAAACAGGCTAAAGAAAAACATGAATTATTAAAAGCTCAACAAAAAGTTGCAGATAAGCAACTTAATGTTCATCAAGAATGTACATCTGACAGTAAGGAGATCGTAAGTAGACGATCAGTTTTACAAGAACAGCTGTTTTCAATGTCTGTCTCACAAGCAAAAGGTACGAAAAATTATCATTTTCTGACTTAAAAACTTTATGATCTCAGAGATCTTCAGGAAAAAATTTGATTTCAGCACATAATCAAGACCATCGACCTGTAAATAATTCAAAAAATCGCCATCATCAAGAAAAACAACATTCAGCCCATCATCAAAATAGAAAGGACCGTCCGTCGAAACCACGTTTAGAATCTCCTCAAACTTATCAATCCAGAGAGAAATACCCAAAAGATAAACCATCAACTTCTCATCAACTCCATAACGATTCTGCTAATAGAGATAACCTTATGAGACAAAAACATTCCCAAAATGACTCTAGATCAAGACCACGTCAAACATCCCATTCTTTTTCTATGCCAATTGAAGAACTTACCAAAAGTTTAGAAACAAAACCTGTTGATGCTGAAATAACTTTTTCTTTGTTACGTGATAGACCTGTGGTGACTGATCCAAAAGAATCGTTTTCCCAACGTCCTAGAGAAATTTCGACATTTCCAGATTCTAGACCAGATACGTTAGAGTCAGCTCTTGGACAACAAGTTTATTTCGAATCGCCATCAACAGATACAGAACGTGGAAGACCTTTTCGGAGAACATCATTTGTATCTTCATCTGAAAAATCAGATATCCGTGTTGGTGGTTCAAAATCAGTCTCATCATTGAAAAATAAATTATTCAAAGATACATCCAAAACGACAACTGAAAAATCAGTTTCGGATGTAGATACGAAACACGTTAACTCATACCATAGAAAACTGTTTAGATCTCCAGTTGGAAGGGCAAGACCAAGGACAAGGCTTTCAATTGATACTTTTACTAAGTCGCATAATTCAGTACCTAACCAGTCCTTTAGCGAAAGTTCATCTCCTTTGCAGAATAATGAGCCAAAGCAAAGAATCATCGAAAAGAAATCTTCATCTTCAGAAGAGTCAGGATGGGCTCAGCCCACAATTGAAAAGACACCTCTCAATCTGCGTGATAAATTGAAACTAGACATCACAGCCAATTCATCTTCATCGTATGACAAGCCAAAAAGTCATGACACTACTAATTCATCTTTGACTTCTGACGAATCAGAGCTCTTTCCTCAATCTTTTCAGGAAAATACACTTGATTCTCAATGTGTAGATACAAATGAGAAAGCCAAGAAACCGTGTAAGGAAGTCTTATCAGACTCAGAATCTTCAAACTCGGATAATTTGAGTGACGTAGAAGAAGAGTTAATTGCCAAGCAATCAAGCACCAGTGAAGGATTACTTCATCTAAAAGCACCTGTAGCTAGTGATCGAGATCCAGATGATTTTTACCGAAGTCAAGGTTCAATGGAGCCCATAAACTGGAACGAAGTCTTAAACGATCCCAAGCCTTCTATTCAGTATCACGAGAGAATTATTCCAAACAAAAGTGGAAAACCAAACGAATCACTGGAAAAATATTCTGTAGATAAACCCGATGCTAATATTCAGTCAAAAGAATTTATTAATTTCGTAGACAACACAACAACATACAAAACAGTTTTTGAATCTAAAGGTAATCTAGGAGCAGAACCACGGGTCATGGATGATCCTATTGCCAAAATTCAGAGACTCATTAATAACAAAAGCATTTGGAATGTATCTTATTTACCAAAAGAGTTAAAAGAAGTTTTCAAACCCAATCCACTGCAGTCATCCGGTAACGTAACTCAAGTGATTGATTACACTCAGGGTAGAAGGTCGTCAAAATCTCTTCCTACAAAAACTGTTGAAATTTTACCTAAAATGAAGTCAAAACATTCAGCCAAGAAAAGGAATTTGTGCAATGAAACCACAAGTGTAACATACGAGGCCAACGAGATAAAATATGAAAGTGATGAAAGTCAAGAACGTAAATCCAACAACCACAACAGTAAGACGAAACATTATACAGAATATACGGATGATATGTTCGATTTTGAAATTCCTAAAAGTAATCGAATTGTTTCTCGAGTTCAAACTGACCACTTCATAAACAGCGTAAGTAAGAAAGCAATTGATTCGCCTCCTGATAGAGTGAGAGAATCTCTTAAAAGCACACTGTCTAATCTTACAATAGATTCGGATGATACGTCTGTGCTAAGAATCGGTGAATTCGATAATTCGTCTAGTGTGAAAGATCCTCAGCCACCTATAGTATCAACAAATATTGGGTATCGTGGATTAAAAAACAAATTGGGGATTTCGAATAGTTCTGCGATCCAAACTATCGATTGTATCTCGACTAATAATGTTAGCAAGGGACCAGATATAGTTCTCAAATTTAATAAAAGTGAGATTTTGTTGGAAGAAAAATGTTCTACATGTATTAATGAATACGACCATGTATCAATGATTCAAGAAAAACCAATTGAAATAGGAGAAATAATCACTCGAAGAAAAGAAACAGTAGAACTTTTAAAACCGGTGTCAACTCGATATTTTAAAAAAACTGTAGCAGATGAGCAGATTTTAAAAAAAGATACAGAGATACAAAACAATAGTCAAGAAGCCTCTCAGCAAGTCGAGGAAACTAGTTCAGATGCATCAATTTTATCTAGTAATGAAGATAACGAACATTCCTTTGATTTTTCATACAAAACCTTTGAAAAGAAAATTGAAATACTCCAAGAAACGAAAGAAAAAGATAAGTCTGAAGAAATTTTTGACATAGAAAAAATGGAACAGGATGAAAAAAATTTACCAACTAAAGTATTGGTGAATGATTTACATGCACCTCAGAAAATTATTGAAATAAAAGGTGACGAAAAGAATAAGTGCACTGAAAAAACGTTCACTTCAAAACCAATATTTTTAGACTCGTCGGACAGTAATCTAAAAAGTGACAGCGATATCGACAGCAACGATTTTTCCAACACAAAATCGTCGTCTGCCATCATCAAAGAGATCCAATCTGATTCCGAAGTCGATAAGATTGAAGAAATACGTACTTCTGCTTCTGAACAAAATTCACAAAAAGTTACTTCACTTGACGATTCGTTGAATTCTCAGGAAATAAGATATGCAACAGAATTGGAATCTGTAGATTCTGACGAAGAATTTGATTTTGTTAACTTTGAAAAATTTCCCATTTTACAGCAACTTAAGGGTAATCTGCAAAATGTCCAAAATACATTGGTCAATCGAGTAAATCCAGATTCTATCTGCCTTCAAAAAAATCAAAATAATTTTTCAAACTTGAGAGCCATCAATAAAAAATCGACGGTTCCGAGCTTATCAACTTTATTTGCCAAAAATCAGAACATTTTCGAAAACGTAAACTTAAACATCAACGACGTTCAAAAGAGCATTACAGAATATAGTAAATTATCTGAAATAAATGAAGATGACTGTACTGTTAAGTCTGAAACCAAAAGTAACTTGGAGCAGCAGCAAAAGGACTACCGAACACCTGCTCAAGAGTCAAAAAAGCAGAAAAACAAAAAGGCTATGTTGAAGATGATGAAAGTTGACAACAAACGCAAAGAGGAGGAAATTCAAGGTGCCCAAAAAAACAACAGAAGTTCAGATATGGGTAACACGATTCTTAACAAAATAAAGAAGCTCACTTTTTTTTAATATCTAGCACAAACAATAGCTTTGTATAACCGACTGGATGGTAGTTGAGTTCCTTGATTACTGTTGTTATGATGATTACTTCCAGAAACATCTTCATTTGTAATGACAAAACAATCCAGATAGAAAGTATTTTGACTACATATAAGTATGTTGTATTGACGTATAAGATTAGATTTTGTTTCCAAATGATTGATGTGAATAGTATGTTAAATGAATCGTTTGTACTAAAAAATGACTGTTTTCAAAGAATCAGAATTATCACAAATTTACTGCTAGAATCGTAATTTGATGTGTATTAATCATTTCCAAAATAATTTAATACCAAATTCCTTTTCATCATTTGAAAAAGGATTTATTTTTTTTTATCTAATTTGATATTTAGTTTAAAAATGTATACTTTGATTATATTTTATTTTTAATGTCGATGATTAGGTACAATTTTGCTCATTAAAATTGACAAGCAAAATCTAAAAATACTTATAAAATATTACATTTTGTTGAATACGAATCATGAAAAATATTTTTGAGTGTAAGCCAGATCAAATAATTCTTTCGTGTTTACTGGAACTTTAGTTTCAAACAATCTCATGTCTGTAATAGCTAAACTAAAATACTGTCACGAAATAATTTGTTTGAATATTCTTATGAATATCTGATTTACATTTTTAATAGGTTTGTTGTACTGTTGACAAAAAATTAATAATACTTGTGTATGTATACATAATTAATATCATGACGTAGAAGCCTGTAAATTTCGTAGAATTTTGTGAATTAGTATATATTTAAAGTAGTTAAGTATTGTACATTCCGTTAGTATAGTAAGTACTTGTTCAATTGCAAAGAAAACCAAAACATTACTATAGAGCACAAAGTTATTCCATATAAAAATATTTTTCTAAAAATCAGTTTATAAGAAAATTGGTACAGATTGCATGATTTAATGTCAAATCTACCAGAGTACCAGACAACTGTTGCCTATTTGTATGTATGTACTAATTGTTATAAAAACATTATTAAGAATAAAAATTTGCATTTTCTGCATTAAATGATAAAAGCTATCTATTCCAAAATCCTCATTTCAAAACTTTTTTGCAACAACAGATTGAAAAAAAACTACGTACCCTACTTTGAATCTTAAAGATTTTTTCATATTTAAGCATAAATTTTATTCACAATAGTTGCTCGGAGCTAGGACTGCTATAGAACTTAGGAATGTACGGCATCAAGTTATTCAAGAGGCTCAGTGGACAGACTGCTGACTGCTGCCCTGCTGCCTCAGAGAGTTCAAGAAACTGTTACGAACAAGCCTTATCTATCTCGTGAATCACCATACCAGACCGCGAGTAATTGCATCTATTCTTGATTCATAACAAACAAAATCTTCAAATATTTTCAACATTTTATTTTGGTATAAAACTTTCTGCAGTATATTTTGAAGTTAAAATCAAATTTGATTGCAATGGTAAGACTTTTCACACAACAAACCAATTTCACATGATTTGGTACCTAATATCTATTTTTGGTGCTCTACTTACATATGTTACCTTTTTTGGGAAAGATGCTTTTTTTAGTGTTGTTTAAATATTCGTTTGCAATAGCGCTTTGTTTAATTTGTGTATCTACTCTAACAAGTAGTCAGATAACTTTCAAGAGTAAATTACATTTAGTGAACTAGGAAATTTGTATGAATAATTGTGTTCAAAAATAAATTACATACTCTTTTAATGATTTAGCAAGACCCAAATGAAGATACCGAGTGGAATGATATTCTTAGGGCAAAAGGAATCATTCCTGAAAAGAAAAAAGATGCGGAGGTTACGGAAGATCAAGTAGTCCAAATGTTGGAAAATACAATATGTGAAAAAACTGGAAAAGGTATTTAAAAAAATTATATTTGCATCAGTATATTGTTTAACTTTAAAAATTCTCATCTTTTTTTTAGTGCAAGTAAATTTGGATGATAAAACATTAGATGAGTTGGATGAATTAGAAGATGAGGAGGATGATAGGATATTACTCGAGTATCGTAACAAAAGGATAGCTGAAATTCAAGAATATGCCAAAAAAGCAAAGTATGGAGATGTCAGAGAGATATCTGCGCAAGATTACGTTTTGGAAGTAAATCAAGCTGGAGAAGGCGTTTGGGTGGTCCTGCATTTGTATAAATCAGGGTAAATAATATTTGTTCTCCAAAAGTAATCATGCCTAAAATAAGTAAGTTAGTACTAATATTTTCACTTAATTGGTTTTGAATTAAAATTTTTTAAGGATACCTTTGTGCACACTAGTCAACCAGCATTTGTCATCATTGGCAAACAAATTTCCAATGACTAAGTTTTTAAAGAGCATATCAAATACGTGCATTCCTAATTTCCCTGATGCCAACTTGCCTACAATATTCATCTATAAAGATGGAAGTATGGAAAAACAGTTTGTTGGACCTATTGAATTAAGGGGGATGAAACTAACAGAACCAGGTTTGTATTTCTTTAAAATAGGATTCTCATACTTTTCTAGTAAAATTGATACTTAAAAATGAATAGTAAGTTAAACATTAATTAATAAATCATATTATTCAGAATTGGAATGGATGTTGGGAAAAATTGGAGCTGTGCCCACAAAGATCAAGAACGATCCTAAACCAAAGGTACGAGATGTACTATTTGCAAAATTAGGGACTGAAAAAGATTGCGATGACGACCTCTCTGATGATAATGACTGGTAATGTTTCGAATAACCTACAGTCATAGAGATCTCTATTTATTGTTATTAAAAATAATTTATCAATTTTAATTTTGTCATTTAATTTAATAATTACAATATGCTAAATGTTTTTACACTAATGAAATATTTTCTCTTGTATGTATATACTCAATATATAAATGACTTTATAATTTTGTAAGAAAATTTACTAATAAAAAAGTCAATTTTATTTATAACAAATTCATGGTCTTCTCTTTTGAACGAAATTTTTTTTGGCGTACTTTGTGCGATCGCGAGGAATCTTAATGTATAATTATATAATATATTCTACTGCCTGACAAACAACTAAATGAAATAAAAAATTACGGAGGATAATGGTATTTTTTAAAAGCCCGCAAATATTTTGGATAAAAAAAAGATTGACAACAATTTACTCATCGTTTTATACACGATTAGGGAATTAGGGATAGTTTGGGTGAGATCAGTGAGGAAAGGTACTCAAGTATTACATATTCTACCGGTTAATTTATTTACATTTTTACGCATGTTTATACTGTATGTAGTATAAAATTTTATAAAAACTGCAGATATAATGTTCAGCAGCAACCATCTACCATCATGTAGCGAACGCCGAGCGCTACTCTTAAGTATTAATTAGCCCTTCTTTTGTTTTGAAAACGGTGTGTTATCGCGTTCGCGTAGTACTTACATACCTATATGTACACATATATAGGTATACACACAAACTTCTCGTTGCTTGCTCGACGTGTTGTCCCTTGTGTACTTTGTTCTTTTGTCCTTGATCTGATCTTAATTCAAAACCTAATTTTTCATTTTTTTCATTTACCTCTCGCGCGGGGAGCGGGAAGGGTACTTATACTTAAACTAAGTACTTGCTTGTCAAGAGAAATACCTCTTTGCATACTGCGGTCATGTAAATAAAAGTAGTTGTTGCGAATAAGTTTTGTATCACGGATTTTACTATAAACATGAGGACGTAAAGAAGCGAAGCTTATTTCCTTGTTCTCTCCACACAAGACCATCAAGAGCTTGTGCACAACTGTTCCTCCGGACGACGTCGAGTAGGTAAGCCTGTTTTTGTCATATTTTTCGGGTCAGGGTCACGAAAATATATTTCCGTTGCGGTGGATGCTGTAAAGACGTATACAAAAGAGAAAACTATCTCCTTGGGAGTTCACTGTACATTTTCCCCGTCTGACGTTTACAAGTGTTGATGATGATTTTTTTTTTTTTTTTTTTTTTTTTTTATTCAGACCTCCGGCGTGCACAACCTACAAGTTTCGAATTATCCTTAATATGTCGGCGACCGCGGTCTCTCCTCCGCATATATGACCTCTCTCATGCACAGTAACCGGCCGTCGTCGTCGGTCGTCGGCCATTTGCATCAACAAATGGTTGTGTGTGTGATAGCTTTCAATAGTTTCAATGTTTTGCGATGTTCCCACTACGGTTTCTAATGTACTTAACTTGCACCCTGATTTTTAACTTTATATGATTTCACAACTCTTGTAACTTCAAGCACTTTTTGATATTGAGAAAAGTTTGACGATCCTGCGTTCGATTGATTGATTGCAGTTATGGAGTTCCGAAATATTGGGAAGTATGAGTATAGGAGTTTATCGAATTACTTCTCTGGAGGAACAGTTTATGATACATCAGTTAGACAAGAAAACCCTGTTAGCACCAATACAAATTTTGTAAGAAGCAACAAGGGTTCAAGTATTCAAATTATGAGGGAACACGAATATCCAGTCGATTCGATCACTCATCTTGATGATGATGAGTTCAATAATCATGTTAAAGATTCAAGTGTTACCTGTCAAGTTGGTCAACAAGTGATCAATAGCTTTTTGAAAGCACAGAGGCTCCAACATTTACAATATTATTCTAGTCAGAAAAATCAAGTTGGAGTTCCTAACTTTTTTAGTTCAAACAGCTTTAACAATCTGATTGGTAACCATTTGAATAGTTCTCTTCATTTGAACAACACTGGCAACAGTTTTCAAGGTTGTTTTTCAACAGATTCAAGTGAAACCTCAGTAGAAGAAAGAGAAATTAATTCTCAATCATCTTCGCTACCTCCGATTATAATTGATTCAAATACATCTTGTGATAGCAGTTGGCAAGAAAGCAACGAATCTTTTACTCCTAGTCCATCTACCACAGCTGAATCGTTGTCTAACTCAAGAGTTAATCGTAAGAGAAAACAAACATACATTATTAAAGATGATTTTTCTCTTGAAATGCCTAACAAAGCCTATGAAGTGCCAAATTATGTAACCATCAGTTGCGAGAGCAATAAAAATATTATGAACGCCATCAAAGATCGTAAGAGGGAAATATTTACATATGAAAATGATGAGCCATGTGGACAAACAAAGATAAAAAGTATCCTGAACAACAGGAAACCTGTTTACAACGTTAATAATTATAATCATGTTGATTATTCTAATTACAATAACAATGTACAAAATTTGTACAGTTCTGAAAATAAGTTGAATTCCAGTTTCAATTTGAGCACAGGGAACCTTAGTAATGACAATAATTTTAGAGACACTAGTAAGACCTTACCTGTCAGTACCCCTTTCTACTCATTACAAATTGGTACGGAATTCACACAGCCCAATTATTTTGATTACGTACAACCAGTGGAAAAAATTGATACTGACGTGGAAAAATTAATTACTCCCAATATGAAGGCTTCACAAGTAAAACTTGTACAAGCCAGGCAAGTAGATTATAACGGAAATAAGATTGGTTTCCAAAATGTTCAGAGCAATGTTTTATCCACTGAGATTGCAGAAAAAGCGCTTTGTTTAAAATCTGCATATTATTCTACAAGATTCGGCTATGGAAATATTTTTAATACATCTAATGAGGCTGTGATGAATGAAGTATTTTTCGATGATACTTTAGCTTATAAAAAAATCAAGTTGGATTTGAATTCTCAACTTGGAAAGGTATGTGTGGATTCCCACGAGCTCTTGCATAAAGCTTTCAATTCAGTGTCATTGATGGAAAGTTTAAATGAATTAAAGCGCTTTGGAGGACTCGCAGAAGAGAATGATACCAAAAAGACGAGTCAAAGTCCTATAATTATATATGAATCCATCCTGAATCATACACGTGATAAACAAAACAAAAAGCGACGTGACTCTGTTATAAATTTAGTTAGTCCACATGAGTCCGATGATCCATCGAGTGAAGAAACTGTTACGAGTTCAGAGAATGAATATACTAAGTCTTCGTGTTCTTTAAAGATTAAAATAAAACGAATCGTCAACAGAAAAAACAAGTATATTGTTCATGATTTGATCAAGCCGTACAAATATAGTGATGAAGGAAAGATTACTAATAAAGCTGATAAGAATGTTGAAAGGTGATAATTTTTAATCGGTTGTTTGAATAGTGATGGTAATTTTGATTAAAAAATAAAACGAATATTTTTAGGTATGAATGTGCTGACTGCTTGCAAAAGTTTCGAACAAAGAAATTACTGATAAGCCATGTTTCTGCATATCATAAAGGTAAGTTCTGAAAATGAAATAATAAAATAGATCAAAATTTTCTAAAATTTATTTTTGTTTCTAGGGCCGTATGATACTGAATGTGATATATGCCACATGAAATTTAAAAAAAGCTCTGCGCACAAAACTCACTTGCCTTGGTGCGAGAGGTACAGAAAATTTAAATGTCATTTATGCTCCAAAGAGTATTGGTAAGGGTATATTATTTAAAAATAATGAAGTTTTTATTTTGTAATTAAAATAATTATTCCAGTTATAATGCTGCTCTTCAAAAGCATTTAAAAATCCACAAGATCATATTGAATAACGAATCATCCTTTAACCAGAAGCCAAAGGATCAATTGGCTTTATACACTATTGCTTAGTTCTAAAAGGTAAGCCAAATGAATCCATACCGTAAAATAATTTAGAAGACGAAAATATTTATTTGAGTTATTTTAAAAATCAAGGTCTAAGAAAGTGCCTGCTGAATGAAATATAAAATATATTCATGTTGTCAAAAGGCACATTGTTATAAGATAATAAATTATCTTGAAAAAGAGAAAAATAATACACACCACAGGTCAAACATCTGGATAAACTTTTTAAACTTTTATTTTAATGCTGTATTTTCGTCGACAATTTTATAAGGAAATTTTAAAAAAATACAAACAGTTGAGAGCATAATATTGTATTTATCTTCAAGTCTCAGAATTTTTGTAAAAACTTGTACACTATTTTAAACTACGTTAGTCAATCAGATTTGAAGAATCTTTAGTTTTTTTGAGTTTTTCAAGAAACTTTTTATTTTCTCTTGGTTAAAATTTTAATAACAGTTTTTATACTCATTTTGCGGTTTCTTTATATTTTAAAAATTATCGATTTTCATAAGTTTTATTTCAAACATTTTTGAGTTGTTCGTAAAAGTATCTTTCAGCTATCACCAGCTACTAAATACAAACTATATCGTAAATGATTTGAAACAAAAGGGTGGTTTACAACTATAATTTTAGTAATAAATCTTATAAATGTGCTCATAAATTAAAAAAGATACTATGTACTTTATAAAAGTTACTATCTATCAGAAATGAAAAAAGCCTCAAGAAAAATCCATACAAATCGAGCGGATTAAACGAAAAATCACTGAATAGGATTTTTATTTTACGCAAACTTTATGTAAATCTATACATCTATGTGTATATATATTTTTTTTTGTTCAACGAAAATATTGTTGAAAATAATGTTGTCGATCAATATGAAATGGTGAATGAATAAAAAGGTTTATAAAACTAAAATCTAACGTCAGCCGTTTATTTAACACTACTTTAGTGAAATTGCCATATCAAACGAGTGACCACTTTAAGGAGGTTCGGGAGTATCATTCAGCGAGGCGTGGAACGGGGAATCCCCCCGGCCCGTGTAGTTTGGCCGCCTTTACCGCGCACCCCCTCTTGCACCCGACGAACTCCTTTTTTTCCTTACATTTAGCGTTGGCATTGTTTAAAATGTACTATAACATGACTTAAAATTTTACTCACTGAATCTTGAAACAATACTTCATACGTAGGTATGGTTTTTATAAATATCTTTGCATTTTTCAATACTATTTGTCCATGTAAACGACAAATCGAGGTTACGTTCCATAAGGGGACGTGCATAAATTACGTAAGGGTTTTTCCTTCAATTTTCAACCCCCTCCTTCCCTCATATAAGGAACCGTAAGATTATCTATCCCTCCCTCCCCACGTTATCTTACGTAAGGATTTATTATTGCAATTCTTAACATATTACAATTAATTTTTTTTTAATTTTATTTTTTATTCTTATGCTAAACTTATTTTATTACAATAAATATTAGTTTAGAAAAATTTTACAATTCTAATACTATCATAAATAGTAGTGACTAGTGCAACTAGAGTATGTTATAATAAATAAAATTAGAGTAACAAAACATATTAATCAATGGTCCATGGATTTTTAACCCACTCTTCCATGGACTTCACAAGTGGTAAAAGATTTTTTTCTTGTAAATTTTGTTCTTT
>JAPYYV010014762.1:0-18669 GCA_030522625.1 Copidosoma aretas
GAGGGGGGGGGGGGCGGGGGGGGGGGGGGGGGGGGGGGCGGGGGGAGGAAAAAAAAAAAAGACAAAAGCAGTCGAAAAGCGATCCTTCAACGGCACACGCGCGCAATCACGCCGAGACAGCTGCACAACAGGAACACCACCTACGACGACGGCGACGCTTTCAGAGAGCGAGCGACGAGTTTTCCGCTCGTCGCCGACCACCCCTTTCCCACCGTTATAAAGTCGGAGGGAAGCGTCATAAAATGTGCAAACTGTGTCGCCTGCGCGCGAGTTTACGCAGCGGTGGGGTTTTCCCTCTTTTCGGCGCCATCCCCTTTTTTTGTTTTCTTCTTTTCTTTCACATGCACGATGGGGGAAAGAGAGCTAGTTTGACACGCGGGGAAGCTCAAAACTCGCGTTGGCTAGGTGGTACGTGGCACCTCCGAACGACGCGCGCTTTACGCCCACAGGTGCATGACATGTCCCGTCACTGCTCAACTGCGTACACCGTACTGCAATGCTGTGTTGCTCCACTCGGGGCCTGACGGTGATAAAACAGCGCACTCACCGTTTTCCCTACATATACAGCGATACGCGTTGTAGTAGCTCGCTCGTTGTGTGCTGTCCATCGACGGGGAGCGATGCTTTACAAAAGCGCTAAACCGATCCGATGGGGTTTTGAAAATATAGCCTCCGGCCATCCTATAAGTTTTCTTTTTGCCTTTTTTCCAATATTCTCGAGCGTGGATCGTGTGGGACGATTGGATAAAAGAGTAGGTAGGTAGGCAAGCCTGGAGAGTTAAGCTGTTGCTACGATATGCAGATAAGAGGCGAAGGATCGATGCATGTTTATTACGATGCAATAATTCTTAGCCAAAATAACTCTGAAAAACTGTCGCATGTTTATTTGATAATGACCAAATTCCCGTTCTATCGATTGAAAATTATTTGCAGGAAGGAATTGTATTTGGTAGGGCCTGGTAATTATTTGTTTTTGGTAACCAAATTGTTGTAGGTGTGGGAAAAGAGCGCTGGAAAAAGTTTCAAGCTAATCAGGCATGTCTGACCATACTCGGGATATTCTACTTGACTCGCGGCGGCGTTCGTATTTTACGTTTTTTGAACAATCTTCTCGCTTTGTCTCGAAATAGACCTCTCCTCAAAACAATCGTTTGTGCTTGCATCTGAGAACCCTTTGTGACGAAGCATGTATTGCAGAAATGACACGTATTTCCTGAACAAACACGTCGATTAGTCGTTTAAATTCATGTGATCTTGTACTGTCGTTAGGAGTATACATTTTTACCGCTCTGTATGAATTACGAAGTGTGAATGAGATTAAGGCAAAAAGAAAAACATCGACCGTGCGTTAATAAATTAAAATCCAACCCAAAATTAACGACTCGACCAAATTACCGCTCGCAGCCCCGTTCCCCTGCAATCGAATCGTTCGGCAGGCAGGTAGCGCCGCGAGTCGAGCAAACACCCTGCGCTTTCAATTCGACATTATCGTGACGCGCGACAAACGCACAGCCAATGCCCGCGACACCGCTCAAAACGCCCGGCCCCGTTTGGTTTTAGCACGCCCGCGCGGACGCCGATTAAGCGACGCTCTATTGTTTTCGACGCGGGGGGGGGGGGGGGGCCCGGTTTTTCCCCGGACACGTTCCCTCCCACGGGGGGGGGGCGGGGCGGCCCGGCGGGGGGGGGGGGGGGGGGGATTCGGGGGGCCCGGGGGATGTCGTTGCTGTTGGTATAGCTTGTTTTCGCAGCAGGATGGATTTGACTGCAGACTGAGACTTTCTTTTTACGGGCCGATGTCGGGATTGCAACAACATGATTTTTTTTTTGTACACATCAATATACGTGCATTTCCACTCTGAGAGAACAGTGTTGTTGGAAACAGTGTTACAAATATAGTAAAAATTAATTTTTCTTTGTAGGAAAGCTATATTACGACAATTACTTCAATAGCAAAACCTGATTATATTAAACATTGTACTATACACCATGATGAAATCTTTGTTTAAAAAATAATGTACGTTTCGTGTAGTATCCACTTGGTAATAACAATCTTAAACTCACTTTGAAACTCAGTGAGCACATGTATATGGTGTGTCGAGTGCCCTGATTAGTGGATCCTTGTGATACCCGGAGGTATGACACTATAATAAAAAAAAAAAAAAAAAAAACAGTATATAAAAAAAAAAAAAAAAAAAAAAAATGTATATAGTATATACCCTGATTTGTAGGTTGTCTACTCAGTCATATTAGTGAGGAATTACTGAGGCAGCGTGAGAGGGCGAATGGTATATACTATAATCCTCAATAGGTAGCCTCAATAACTGAGACCTAACCCTAACCAAAGTTGAAAGGTTCCCAACATCCGTGAGCAAGATAGACAGAATCGTATGGATAGTTATAGTTTTGAAGTTTTTATGTCGAAGTAAAGAAGGTGTAGATTTCTGCTACAGAAATACATCGATTAAGCTGACATGTATAAAAACATTCGCATGAACATAGAACGAGAGCTGTATAATATGTGCAGTATACGATGTTAATGAGGCTCTTGCGTAGAAGTCCATACTAATAGGGCGCTTATGATATTAAGTCAATGACATACTGAATAAAAATGTAAAGTTTCCAATGGATACTGCAGCTGTTTTCACACACTTCGTACGACATGAAAAACTTAAGGCACTTAGTGTAAGTATTCTTTCACTAATCCTTAAATAATAGTAAGGTATAAGTGTAAACTCTTATTTTCTTATATCATTCAGCACATTAGTAGAGTACAGCTCGAACGTATATATACTTTGTCTGGCTTCGTTGCTTTTCGTCACTCCGAACGAATCCGAGTATGACATAAAATCGGGGTAATTTTCACTATGTTACATAACAAATTAGGAGACTAATGAATTTTACCGTGCGACATACTGAATTCTACTTAAAAAATGTAAGAAAAAGTAAATGTATTATAATGTACTAAAGCGTTTGACAATAATTATAACGTCAACATTTTCACAATACAACGATCATAAGGCAACAATTTTGATTATAATGTGTAATAATTTTTTTACGACTGCGATTATAATGATTATTATAAAATATGATAAGAATTATTACAAGATTTACGTGATGAGTAGAATATGTCTCAGGTTTCCCAAAAATTATAGTAATTTGTTATATACTTGTAACACATTTTTTAAAAACGCTTTTCTCAGTGCAGCAATAGTAGCGGTCGCTCTTTCACAACTTTGGTAGCTCGGCTGTTTTCTTTGTTAGCTGCAGCAAGACTATAACTTCCATTTTCATGAATATTTGAACGAAAGATCAAACCACTATATCGTGAATTTATTCGGACTCGCAAACGAGCCAGGAAAAACTTAAACAGTGAAAAGCTGTAAAATAAGTGAAGGCGAGTGAAGGAGTTACGATTGGGGTTAAAATAATTATAACTAAAGTACGAGTGTCGCTCATAGTAAAATATGATATGTACATGGGTGATTCTCTCGTAACTGGCGCAAATCAACTTTTTTTAAAGTATCCCTACAAAGTTTTACGACAAAGTTTTTAGTTTAAAATACATACTAGATTTTATAATAGTGAATTTTAGTCAATTTTCAGAAAAAAAAAACTGGAATCTAACTATGTCGATTAAAAAAAAAGTTGTTCAATTTAGTCCTACCGATTAAAAGTAACAGCTGTTTAGAAAAGAGCATCAAAAATCGCTAAAAATGAGATTTTGTGGATTTTCCCGAAAATTTTTCGTTTATCTTTATTTATATTTTTTTTAATCAATAGGGCTCTATTTCTGCTTTAAATTAAGCTAAGTGTAGGCCCTCTAATACTGTTTGCTGCTTCGCTACCAGCGTTGGAAGTAGGATCTACATTTACCGACGTATTTCACGAAAACAGGCTTTTGGACCAAACACCGAGACACGTATCTTATATTTTATCCCGAAAAGGCCGGAAAAAAAGTTTCATAAAGATCTGTTGCTTAAAACTCAGAAAAACGAACTGTTACTTTGGGGTTTTGAAACTGACATTATCGTAACTAACGTTTTAAGCTTTGAAGTGCTCTTACAATTTGTAGACAAAATATGACGACTTCACCTTTTACAAAATATCTATTACCATCAAATAGCATGAGAAAATATAGTTTCTGTACCTGTAGAAGTACACCTAGTTGTCACTGTAGCGGGGCTCAGAAATTACGGAAATTTTTGTACGCGCAAAAATACGAAAAATGAAACACTTTTCAATTCAAGAGGTCCGAACTTTTGACAACACTAGCATGTACATTTGTTTTCTTTAGGCCTGTACTTTAAAATATTAACATTAAATAGCACTATGAAGCCAAAAAAGTTCGTTTTTCAAAGGAATTCGTGTTCAAACTATGATTTCAGTGCAAATCGTGGGAACAAAATGTATACAGTGATAACTCATACTCATCGGTTGATGATCCATGCAGCTACAGTACGAATATAATTCTTGGCTACTGTAGTAAAAAATGAACACGCAAGAACCCACCAAAAAGCTTTATTTACCACGGGTAGGAGCTTTTATGAGCAAAATTAAGTTTGGGGCATGGCTCTGAACTCGTCTGAACTGACATTTCCACCCTATTCCCGCAATTTTCACCGTAAAGGGGGCAGTACATCGTTTCGAGGCTATGTGTAAAAAAAAGCTTACAACTTTTAGCTTAACACTTTTACCTCATTCAATTTCATTTGTATACGGGGAGCCCGAGCCCTGGACGCTATCTGAGCCAGTTACGGGAGAATCACCCTCATATAAATTCCCATTGATTTTTACATATACAAACATCTAAAGTTCGTTGTTTTATTTTTCTGTTGCAGGTAAGGCTAATGGGATCAACTTGGACGCTGTAAATAGAGATTATATATAACAGCTGTCGAACTGTCACTGATATATTTCTACCACACATATCTGAGCACCCTACAGGTGTGTACAGGTAATATTTAGGTGCCGTCTCATTCCCTCTCGGGTAAACAAAAGAAATTAATCCGTTCGAAACTGTACCACTCACTCGATCCTCGTAAAGATCCCCCGCTCCATTCACGGTTATCCAAACGCTCGCGTGACGGACGGGAGAACAGTTCGGTTTACTTGATCGACATTCCGCCGTCGCCGCCGCAAATCGACTTGGCTCGTTTTCCCGCCCGCCGGGAGAATCGATCTTTTTCTCCGATCGTTAATATCGCCCCCACCGCGGAAAGTGATTTCCCCTCCCTCCGCGCACACACGTGCGCTCGCTTCCTCTCGTTGTTAATCTGTCCGACGCTCGTTCGGCTGTTACACGCGTTCGCAGGACACGAGCCTGCGCGTGGTAGCCCCGACGGAGTTAACGGCTGATTGTTAAGATTCCGCGGATTTCATTGCACGCGTGTGCGGTGACTGTCGCGTTTGATGTTTTTTGCGCGCGTCGCGCGCCGCCTCCTGCGTCGTTTGCGCTTGGGTATGATGGATTTTTGCGCGATCCGTTATAATATACATACAAAACAGAGGAATTACAGTTGTAGGAATATTTACGGTAATGTCAGCGACGTATTTTTAACTGTGATTTTTACCGTAATAGCTTCACGGTTATTTTTTTAATACAGAAAAATTAATCCCAGCAGTTAGCTATACTTTTTACCGTGAAGCTATGGTTTAGGAAGTGGTTTGGGTCAAGAGTCGATAATAATGTGCCGATAATATAGATGTTTATTTTATTAATAATCTAACCAATTGTATCAACACATTACCGAATTTCGAAGCGTAAAAATAACCGCAGTTTCACGATGAAAAGTATGGCCATCACCTGAAATAATTTTTAATGTTATCAAAAAAAATAACCGTGAAGCTACGGTAAAAATTGTAGAAAAATTGTTTTTTTTTTTCCACGTCTTTAGTTCCTCTTTGGTGCTCGAATAAGATTCCCGTTTGATATTTTCAAGGAGCGATTACTGCAGAACCCGAGCTTCGGAGGGTCCTATATATGCATATAAATACATAGACCATTCGCCCCGGCGTTTTTTTCAATACCTTCTCGAGCGGGATTCCAGACGAAGCTGGATTAAATTTCCTCGAAATCATTTTCATGCGAAGTTGATAACTTTCCTGGCAGAGGGAGGAGGGATTTGACCGACCGAGAGCGGGAGGGTGCAGAAAAATATGCGAAGTTGGGAGTAATTTCTCGTGTAACGCGAAAATGAGGAAAAAATTTCCTCGAAAGCTGACACCGACATCTGGCACGGTATTCCCTCCACTTCGCGTTTTTCATCCGCGCGCGCGAGTTTGCGAAGTTCCCCCAAAGTATCCGGCCAGTGTCCGGACCGTCGCTTCTTCCCGAGTCCTCCTCCTCCTCCTCCGACTTTTGCATACCATTCTCATTGTATTTTCGAGAAAAAAAATCGCCCCGAAAGCCCACCTTTTTAAAATCGCGTTCCGTTGCAACGACGATGGTTTATCTTTCGCATGTGAGTTTAGGTGCACACGCGGCGGCGTGAACGAAAAGACGAGGCTGCAGCGGGAGAGTAGCAGCGGTGGTGAAGGAGGAGAGAAGAAAAGAACGGCGCAGTGCAGGAGAGCAGCCGAGTTTACGGAGGAGCGCGGCGACGGAATGACAAACAGCGCTTGAATCTTTAATCTCTCGCGACGCGGGGATATTAAAGTTCGCGAGGAGGGTCGGCCACTCGGCGAACGCGGCCCCGCGACCCGGACGCTCCGTCCCGCCCCCCCCCCCCCCCCCCCCCCCCCCCCCCCCCCCGCCCCCCCCCCCCCCCCCCCCCCCCCCCCCCCCCCCCCCCCCTCGCCCCCCCCAAGCTCGCGCGTGCCTTTGATTTTTCCCCTCTCTCCCTCTCGACGCTACTCGAGTTGTTTTTTTTTTCGCCCCCCGGGTGTAGATATACACCGCCAACGCTGCTACTCGGTCCGTGTATACGCGAGACTCTCGCGGCGCTCTAGGGCCCCCTCTCCTCTCCACTACTCGACTTAAGCTCGCCGTTATACGCGCGCGGAATATCGCGATTCGGATTACGCTCCTCGAACAGATTCTTTTTTCCCTTTTTTCCACCGAAGGCCGCGAGGGGCATTAAAATTCCGGAAAAAACAGAAATCATACCTCCCCCCGCCGCCCCTCTACCTGAATTACGAGGATCTTGGACCGTATTTATGAATACGGGCCCCCCATCCGTATCTACGACCTCGGCTGCGCCCAGCGATTCATGTTTATAATACATATTTATGTTTATACGCGTGGAGTTTCGGTGAGCCGCGCCTGCCGGTTGATTGCTCGCATTAACGTTCGCCGCGATGCGATTGCAGTTCATGCGCACCGCCTGCGCTCGGAGGCTGGGCGCTAATCAACGCGGGCCCCGGATCTCTGTCCCTTGGCTGCTGCGGGCGAATCTCCGTCCGAACCTTTGATATAACACGGGACGCGCTCGGTATTAATTGAATCGAGGATTTATCGGGCGCTCGGAGGGTAAATCGAGAGGCCGGAGCCTTCTTTCCTATCCAACTCTGTAACATAATATGCACATTAGCTGTGTCGGGGAGGAGGAGGCCGGGGATTTTCGTTTTCTCGTATTATCGATCGCGCGCGAGCGTAATGCGGGGCACGCGCTACTGCGGCACTCGGGCCGCTCGCTTCTATGCGGCTTTGTTAATAATGTATAATGCACAGTCGGCTACGGTGCTCTAATGGCTGTATATCAATCGTAACGGAGCTGATGGTATTTTTCTCCGTTGATTTTCAAATGATCTTCTGCATACATCTTGTGGTACACGGAATGATTAAATTTGTTTTTGACGCTTAATGTGAGAATTGATCTTTTGCGAATAATCATTTATTGTTGATCCAAAGTCTCGAATTATTTACCAACTACAGGTAATCATTTCTATCAGTGCATCGTGTGAGAAGTGAGTATTTTGCGTACGGTTTCAAAAAAAACTACAGTGCTTGTGCAAAAATTATCCCTTTTTTTCACACTTTTGGCGTAAAATATATACCATACTTCTCTTGTATATAGATATACCTAATACTCAACACACATGTACGAAACGTCAATCAGTCCCCCCCCGCGTTATCGCGAGACACACACGTAAAGCAGCTCGTAATCTCGCACCAAGCGAACACCTCGACAGGTAAGTTTTCTCATTCCATACACCCCAGCGTCTTCTTATACGAAAGTATCGATAAAAAAATGAAAAAAAAAAAAAAAAAAAAAAAAAAACAAGAGAAACAAAAGCAGCCCATCGGAAAGATGATAAATAACAAACACGCGCTCTCTCGTACAAAAGGGAGCACCTGAAAACGCCGTCCCCTCTCACCCTCTCTCGTGTCATTGTTCCCTCGTGTGCGGCGCACTCACATACATATACGCATATACACACAAGCTGCAGATATAGAGCGCTGCGGAGCCCGAAAGGGAGAACGAATTATACCGAATGCCCACGCGTCGTCTGGCCGCGCGGCTGATGGCGCTTATCGGCGAGCGATACACAGGCGTCTCGCCGCGCGATTGTCGCCGCTCATTGTACGACTGTGGACGTGAGTAAGTATACGTTATATACGTGTATGTGCGACGACCGCAGGACCTGTACCTTATACATACCTTTTTGTAATAGAAAGAGGAGGAGGGGGACACGGCGTAAGGCTATCGCTGCTGCCGCGGCCGAGCGGCGATAAATCGCGCCGCCGCGTGGGATTGTGCGCGCCGAGATCTATATATGTATATATACCTGCAGCGCAACTTTGTCGTCGTTTGCTTTTGTTTCGGTTCTCTCTCTCTCTCCTTTCTTTTTTTATTCGCGGAATAAATCGCATGTAATGTTGTGCGTTGTCCGTTGTCTGTTATCAAATTCGCGGGCGATACATGACAGCTGCGGAGGTGCACGCTGGCTCTTGTGTGCGGCGTGCAGTGTTTTATTATTCGTGCAGTGCTGTGCGTGCTGGAGTGTCATTTGGAAGGTTGACCTTTTTTTTTTCCATTTTTTTTCGTTTGTCGTACGCTTTTGACACGCGCATGTGATTGTTTGACGAGTTACATTTTACAGGCTGTTAATGTAGTCCAGTCGGTAGAAGAGCAAGTGGTTTGATTTTGGTGGATTCGAGACACTTGGCCAATTGACTAAGAACTTGTAAGAGGACACACGAGTCATCAATCAAATTGTGATGACTGTAAGAAAATACAAGACAAGAGTGAAAGTTGTTTGTTGTAGTACAACAATATGATTATTTTAAATAATTTTATCCAGCATTTGTCTAATGCGTGCCCCCTAATACTACGGAGACCATCTCTTGATACGACACTAATCGCTGATGCCACCATAAATCAAGATTAAAATGTACACAAAAGTAGTATAATATCAATGTACTGGCACGTACCCAGCCTGTCCCACTGCTGTAAACTATTCACAAGGTACAGTTGAACGATCATAATTTTGTCCTCAGCGCAAACAGTTGAAAAGTATAACAAGTAAAAAACACAATCATGCTTGCCCAGAGGCGGTTGCGCAATTTAATCGTTTTGACGCTTAAACGAGCTCTCGAACTACCGTTCGGCACCAAAGACCGGAAATTATTTCTTATCTCCGATGTATCATCGTAAATGATGCCTCTCCCCGCGACACTATAATTTTCAATAATCATCGTCTTCATCAGCGCTGTACGCTTCTAAATCGACGATTATCTTGCACACTGCTCATATTACACTCCGGCGCGCGCGCGCGCGTATGGACAGGCGTCAGCTGATATTGAATGACCGAACTAATGGGAGTAAAATGAGGTACAGATACACGTGTTGAGATAAACAATGTGGTCGTCGTCGGCTGTTGAAGGAAAATGATTAATGAAGTTTGGACGCCACCGGCTCGAGGATTTTCCATTATTTTGTACGTAATAAGTTGGGAATAGACTGCACAAAATAGTTAATGAAAGCAGAAAATATGCATGATAAAATCGCGATTCTGATTGAAGAAGGAAAATTACAAGTTTCATGACAGAAATTAACCTATGCTTGGGGGCAGTATCAGCAGCAGTAGGATTTTCTTGCGCTGTAATATCAAAGTTCAATTTTTTAATATTACAACTTTTATTGAGTCTATGGTAAAAAAAATTTTAGTGGTAATTTTTACGATAACATCCAAGTACATCTCCAAGACAACTGTTTTCACCGTACTGATCACAATGCGCATTAAACGCTCCTTTCGCGTTTTTTTTTCAAATGATAATGTTATAACGTACTCCTATTAATTTCAGCGTTGTAAGGCCCCGAGCCTCTTGTCGATTAAATAAATTCTAATTCTAATTCTAATTAATTTAAGTTTTCATTTATCAAGGGTTAATTATTCACACGCATCGACCGCAAATTTTATTTGAATCATAATCACAGCTCAAACAAATCACGTCACGAATAGATTAGCTTTATTCCGAATTAATTTAAGTTGAAAAATTGGGGTTTGAAGTAAGTACAATTGACTCAATGATGATTTTCACTGTCGCACATTCCTCACGCGAATAAAATCAGTTACAATCATCAACTGTGCCCTTTTATCAATAGGTAATCCATCATCGAAACCTTCGCTCGACACACATATAGCGTTCGGTAGGCCGGTAACACAGACCCAAGCGCTCGCGAGCCAAGATCGAAAAGCAATAATGAACCAAATCTCGCGTCCCGCGAAGGTTGACCGATGCATATACAGACGAGCAGTGCACCTTTTCTCATTTTTTTTTTGTTTTACTTTCCTCATACGCTTTGAAGCCCGTTCTGGTCCCGTCTGGTTTTCAAGGTCAAGGCAAGCTGCGACGACGCGTTCGCGTATGTATTTATTTAAAAGGACGAGAATGACACGAGGCGACAGGGAGGCAGGAGCGAGAAAACGAGATGTACGGGGGGAGCCAGGGAGTAGGGTGAAAAAGGGACGACGACGGCCGTTCGCTGGAATAGTTCTGTAAATGGTCGCGTGCGCGCACGTCTCGTTTCTCGGTAGGTATATAGAGATGTATATTTTAATACGTCATGCCCTTACTGTGCTGATGTCCTTTAGTGTACTTAATGAATCGCTGCTGCCTGTTATGGGTTTTGCGGGAAGTTGACGGTTTAATTTTAGGGGCGTTGGTAATTAAAATAATGGTGGTTAAAGATAGTGTGTTTTTTAAACTTCTCATCGTAAAATTTGCGTTCGATTTTACAAATTGAGAAAACTCTATTGTGATTTGTATTGTTGATCGGTAGTATTCTACCATATTTATCTTGTAACACACGTTTAATTGAGTTGATGAATAATAAACTCTCAAAGATGCGGTGATTAAGGATCATTTTCCACGCCGAATTCATTGAAGCTCCCACGTCCTAAATGATTTCCTTGCAGCCTGCAACTGAGATTTTTATTCCAAGAATTTCAAAATTAAGAAATCAACCCCTGTCTCCAGTGAAAAATAAAAATGCCCATTTTGTTTTTTCGGCTCTAGAATTTCTTTAAAACATTGAAAAAATAAATATTTTCATACTATCGGTATAGGTCTGTACTGATAATGCGCCAATTAATTTTTCGATTTACAAATTTGTGGGGCAAAAATTCTAATGTCAGGTTACATAAGAAATTTACTGATGTAGAGGATGAGCAAAAAATTAAAGTAACAGTCAATCTAATATTATACCGCCAAAGCCCGTATAATATATTCGCTGGAGCAAAGTTCAGCAAATTATAACAGTTCCATACGTACACAAGTCACTAAAACCCACGCCCCCGAATGTAAAACCGCCCGGAGGAAGGGTTTCACCGCGCAAAAACAACGCTCCACCAGCAGCAGCAGCAGCAGCAGCAGCAGCAGCAGCAGCTTTAGGCACGTGGTCTAATTTGAATGGACACGCGCGCGCGGCCATAAACGTCAAACGTATCGCGTCGTCAATTACAAGGGGTCGGCCGGAGCGCGCTTGGTTTTTGTCACCCAACGTCGCCGTCGCAGTCGTATGCTCCCCTGCCTGCCCGATGCCACGAGTCCCTCGATCCATTACTCGGCTTGTCGTCTTTCTTGCGAGCTGCTGCTTCTTCTTCTTCTTCTTCTTCTTCGGTCTGCGCATCGGGGTCGGGTTTTGTGTACATTATGTCGGTCGGGACTACAAAATTGGTCATTGAGACTAATGTTTTTCATCGTGTTGAATTAATTGAGATGTGTGGATTATTTACAACTATCGGGTAGTTCGACCCGAGTTTTAACGACGTCCGACTAGACACGGCTGTCTCTACTGATGTCTGACTGTACACGTTCGACTCTTGAGAATAGTTCTACCAGCAAAAGTAAACGACGAATCGTCGTTCAACCATTGAATCCAAGATCCCCTAATCTCCACCGAAAAGATTCTCACACGTGCGTCCTAACAACCCAACTCCCATAGCTGGTACGATGACACAGCCCAGCGGAGCCTCACTCCTGCAGTATACGACTTCCGATCCGCCTGCAAGCCTGCACGGGAAGAGATCAGCCGACGATTTCTCATCCGCCGATGACCTTAGCCGATTCCTCTACCCCAACCTTCTTCTGCTCAGTCGCGATTCGGTGCACCCTTGACCTCTTTTACGTCCAATGCCTCTCACTTCCCCCCTCGGCTTTTCCCATACGGCTAAAAATAAGCCTTTCGCGCCACACACACTGCACACACATCCCCTTTCCCCTCGCTCGAAACGTTGCACACACAGCTGATACTCGCGCGTCGATTCGGCCTCGAGTGTCTCACTGAGTCTTGCGCGTATCGATTTCAGCGATATTTGCCGAAAAGAGTCGCGAGACGCTCTTTGGGGCCCGCGCGCCTCCAAGGCTCCTTTTGCTCGCAATTATCATCTCGCGAATTTTACGCTCGGGCTCGCGTGATAATTCATAAGTATATGCGCGCGGGCTCGGACGAGTTTGCCGCGTCGAAGGTCGCGAATGATTCGGCGATCATAATAGTGCCCTTGCGATTGTAAAATCGAACCGTACAACTGCTGAACTTCGCGCTGTAATTGATAATTGTTCGCACTGTCTCGCGGAACGACGCGTAAAACGTGCAAGGGGCCGTGTATAACTGTTCGTAATATGCACATGTTGTACATCAACAGTGCAGAGTACGACAAAACCTGTCTCGGTAATGATTTTTGTTCGTAATCATCTCCTCGTCGCTCAATCCCCGCAAATCCATCGACACGAATCACCTCAACGAGCGCGTCGCGAGAACCTGTGATACGATAATGAATTCCGGCGCAACACCCGTTGACAAAAGTCAAACGCCGATCGGGCCCGTGGTATTTCGCGCTCTCGCTCGGCGCCTCGATGGTACATATATATATACGCAAGGTTGTAAGTACCACGGTGCCGTAAAACAAAACGCATTCCTTGCTAACAAGCCGGTACAGTGGGGGAGGGAGACCGACGCGCTCGCATCCCCCATCTCTCCGCACACACACTCGTGGGGTATATGATAGTTCCTACACGGCTACGGGCTCTATTTTTCCACCAAACGACGACAATAATAGCAACAACGGCCATACAGATGCGACGACGAAGAAGAAGAAGAGGGGACGAGAGAGAGAGAGAGAGAGAGAGTACGGTCGCTGCAGTCGTTAGTTTGTTCGTTTGCATGAAGAAAAAGCGGTGGCCCCCGTCTGGTGATTCTGCAGTTGGCTCGGGCTCGCGCGAAGGAGGAGGAGGAGGAGGTATCCCTCGGACCGTATGCTCCTCTCATGCACACCGATATGCGCCCACACGCTCGCGCCAGTCCTAGAGACTGCTAGCAGCAGCAGCAGCAGAGACAACCGCGCCGCGGGAGAGGAGAGAGAGAGAGAGGCATTCCAATGGTCAGAGGGAGAGATAAAGGTTGTGCATGTATATATATATATGTGCACGTAGGGGCTATTTCTAGAGTAAGTGCCTGTGCAGTCATACACCGCTCCTCTGGCCTCTTCTCTCGTGCGGGGAGGGACGAGAAGAAGAAGAATAATAAGAGGAGGAGGAGGAGGAGGGAATGAGAGAAACACACGTGGGCACAGCGCAGCGGCAGACCCACATACACACCATGGGGCGAGAAAAGCAGAAGAGAGAGAGAGAGAGGGAACTGACCTTGATTCTGACCTTGACATTGGCGAGAAGAGGTAGGTAGGTAGGTAGGTATGTAGGTAGGCTGCATACTCACCCAAGGCGTAGACCAAGTCTCTCTCTCTCTCTCGAGGCGCTCTCTGTGTACATGCAGCAGTCCGCCAAGTTGCTAGTTGCTAGCGCTCCGGCTCCCTATCTCGCGGAGGCATCGAACGTATCTATATACCAGCTGGCGGTCGTATGGTATACTGCACTCGCGGCAGCCGTATGGGAGTAGTGTGTTATGTTATACATACGTGTACTTTATTTCACACTTACATTATACATATAATATACATGCATACAGTGTGAGCACACCCATCATCTAATGTCGTGCATGTGGTGTGGGCTCTGCTAATTGCTCCAACCTCTCTCTCACGTCTGCGGACACTGCCTATATATATATATATATATATATATATATATATATGTTGTACACGTGATGGGTGCAGGGGTATATAAGCCTTCGGGATTAGCAGTGAAAGATGCTTTCTTTTTGCTTCTTCTTCTTCTCGTCGCGTGTGCGAAGGTACAACTCTCGAGTTTGAAGTAGCGGCTAGCTCCTGCTGCAGCTCGTTGGCTTTTGAACTCGACAGTCTACACGTACTTACAAACACACATGCATACACACATACACATATGCCAAGTGATCCTCGTGCCCCTTCGTCGCAGCATGCGATAGTGTAATATATACATGTACATACGTAGCAGATAGCAGTAGGTACAGCTTTTGCACACGCTGTGCTTTTTCACAACTACGGGCCCAGCTGAAGCCGCGAGGCTCCCTCGATCCCCCCTCCCCCCTTTGCTCTTCTTAGAACTTCGATAAGCTTCTGCATGTTGTACACTGGCCGGCAATTTATTCACGTCCCGCGAAGTTTGTAATTCACTAATGAGATAGAGCTTACAGTAATTCAACCAACCAATGAGAAAATAGCTTCTCAAACTTCGCGGCTCGTGAATAAATTGCAACTCGAACGCTCTGGGTTTTTACTTGTGCTGGTATTTTTTTTCCCTTCTTTTCCGTATTTAATTTCGTTTTACTTCCCACGCTTTGTACACGCAGCGTCGTTGCAACGGAATATTGCTGTCTTGAAGCGCACTTGGCAATCGAAGTATAATCACGCACGTACGCGCCATGTGCTGCATGTACGAATAACGTGATGGTGCCGTGTCCGCGTGACGTGAGGCCCCTCGTGAGATCACTATCAGGGGCGCTTCGAAAAGCGAGCATATTTCGTGACCATGTCGAAGTAGGTACTACTACCCTCGCCTTATTCCGTTCTTGGAAAATCGGGGCAAGGGTATGCACGCCGTGAGAATAGGAGCTCTTTCCCCCTATTTACGATCGATAATTAAAGAATCGTTGCTCTGTCGGTCGCATAATTCCATACATCTAAAAACCGGGAAAACCAGAAATAAAGAAGAGGATAGAGCATATATCAATGAAAAAAAAAAGAAAAAAAAAAAAGACAATTACTCGAGACGTTTTAGATCAGCGCAAAGGGCCAGTGATCAAGCATCAGAGACTCTATTGGTCCTCGTGCCGTCAGGGTACTAATATATATGATGAAAATACGCTCTGCTCCTTCCTCCCAGACAAGTTGAAGTTGAAGTTGAAGTTTGTTCAATAAGCTAAGACTCATGGTCCATATGCTAACTGCACGTCGGCATCTACGCGCTAATGCTTAAATCACGTTCCTCAACTTACGTCGATTGAAGTTTTTGAACATCAAAATATGATGTATCATAGGTAGATCGAAATAGTACGATGGAATAGGCCTACTCACGCGAGCCCGCTGTCATTACTATGAAACAACGTGGATCAACGCGCGTAAGTGCGTACGAAGAGAGTGTCGGTCAAAAAGTGCGAGGAGGGACCAACTAATAAGTCCACGTGGGGGGGGGGGGGGCGTGGGGGGGGCGCGGGGGGGGGGGGGGGGGGGGGGGGGCGAGAAAAGACGAGCAGCCGCGCGAAGAGCAGATAATCCGCTCAGATTTTCTCATCCTCGCGCCAAGTGGGTGCCGCGGAGGCTTGGCGGCGGGGGTTGAGGGGGTGCAAGTTGAGCATTTCGGGAAATCCCGGTAAGCTCCTCTATTCACGGCTAGCGTTCCTCCCGCGCTTGCGCTGCTTGGGAGTCGGGGCCTGGCCCAGAAGTATGCACAGTAGCGTTGGACGGGCGTGTGCGTGCGTAAGCTGTGCGATTCCCCCGCCCACCCCCCCACCTCCCCCCCCGTTGCACGAGGCTTACGGCGTATACCTACGAGGCCAGCGGAAGGAACGGCTATCGGATGATGACCCACTTATTACGCTCCGCTGATTCATGACCCCACTCTCCTCTACTTCTATACTCTGTAATATCGTGTACGTGTGTATACGTTGTAGTTGAAGCCGTTCACCCTGTTATATTTCGCACGCTGTCTGCTGCTGCTGTTAAGGGTTGCCGTCTTTTTTTTGGGGGGAGGGCGGGCAATGTGTAGGCAGTGTCGGTACACGCTTGGCCTGTTGAGGGTTTTACGATGGGAAATGAGAAATTGAGGGATGCATTTGCTTCGCTTCTTATTCTGAAAAAAGCTAAATTGATTGTTCATAGTGAATCAGGTAATTTAGCTGTGCAGCTCTAAGAGTATCTGGCCTGTCTTCGGCAAATTTACTTAATAAACGGATTCTTTAGCAGAAACTTACCTCACCGCCGACGAAATGTTCTTTCAGACAATCTCAATGATATTAAGTGCAAAATTTCATAAAATGCAAATACAAAAGCATCGGATAAAAACTTCCTGTACCACCCATTAATACTTTGAACAAGCATTGTCGCTGTGATGTTCAGTTTTCATTTCATAATTCGAGTATTACACCCCCTCAATGTTAAACGCATCCAGCATGCAAAATTCTATTTTATTCGAAAAATAAAATCACTGCAAAAAAGATATCAAATTCACATCGAGTACAGCCACAACGCCACGCAATTGTGAAACGTACATAATCTCAGCTAGACATCGCAGAAGCAACAGTAGCAGTGCATCATGCAATGTATCCCAGTCGACGATCGGCCGCACTTCTGAGGCGAAAATCCACGTAATCGAGTATATAGTAGCTCGGGCGCCGAAGGAGAAAAAGACGCGTCAAGCTGCATTACAACGAGCCCCCGGGTAATTCGGTTCATGAAAGTCGTCGAGGGGATTTCGCGCGCGAAAATGAAGTCTCTCTCTCTCTCTTTCTGCGGCGATGGTGGCTGCAATCTAAGATTCAACGTGGAAATCGAGGAGGTCGGGCGGGGGGGGGGGGGGGGGAAACGGCCGGGAAAAGAGGCGGGGGGGGCGCCCGGGGGGGGACGTAAAAAAAAGAAAGGGGTGGGGGGGGGGGGGGTCGGGGGGCCCGTTTCACCGGACGAGCTCGAGGATTCCTTCTTCACGTCCCCCTGCAGCTGATACTTTGCATTTTTTTTTCTTCCCACCAAGGTGTCATGATGATGGCGATGATGATGATGATGATGGGGGCTCGGCTGTGACGGCTCGTTTTGAACTTCAAGCGGTCGGATTTGGGTGTATCGTGTCGCGAGTGCGCCTTAATACTTATAGGGTTGGTTCGGGGAAAATTGACGATTGTGTTGTTATTGCTGCTCTTTGAAGTCGCGAGTCGTGCAGAAAAAAGCGGGATTGACGAATGTGATGGCTCTGGTTTTCCCCGGGTAAAAGTTGGTGGAGCACAATTTACAACTGTTGACGTAAATTTGGAGGTAGGAACCGGCAAACGAGTTTTGTTACAAACTGCCGTGTAATAAAGTTGGCGCCGTACTAGGAAGCTGTAAAAAAATTTGGCCACGATGTTGCGTAGTCACACTGCGGCCTAAAAAAACTCACCCTCAAACCGCAAATTTAAAAATAAAAAAGCCCGTCGCTCCACGCCCGCGCGTCAAACAGCCTTTTTTCAATCCCAGAAGTTTTAACGAGCCCTGCTCCTCCTTCTTTTTATTTTCCGCACCCGACTGTAACAGAGATCCAACTCGCGTCCACCTCGATACTCCTTTTTTCGCTACTGATGAAAAAAAAAAAAAAAAGGAGCAGGCCCCACCTCGGACGGTACCCGCGCTCCTCTCCCCAAAAACCCCCAACACGGGCCATACAACCAACACCACCCACCCCCCACCGCAGACGGTCCCCGCGTTATACTCCTAAAAAGCGTCGAAGTCGAGCAATAATAACATCAGAATCCAAGACTCTTATGGATATCCATCTCTCCCTCGTCGTTCGGGGAATTCGTTCCACAGAGAGCCGCCCTCTCGGCCCGACGATTATGCGATTTTTTCCATCAGATTACTCCAGATGCATAATCACTATAGTCACTTATTATACTCATGCGTATGGCGGGCTTCCATTTCCAATTTATCGATGAAATTTTGATCCTCCCATCTATTGTGGATGCTTGTACCGGCTCGATTTTGTCATTACTTCTTTAACAAGGAATCTACTCTCTAAATGTCTTCGAGTGAATTTTCACTCGTATCGAGTGAGAATCCGGTCACTCGTACTCGAGTTAAAAATTCACTCGATGCGAGTGAAAT
>JAPYYV010014765.1:0-10437 GCA_030522625.1 Copidosoma aretas
GAATTAGTTATTACATGATAAATAATAATTTTGCAAAAACAAACGAGGTCAGTTCAAGTTCTGAGTCACTTGGTTTAAGTCCTTTAGCTCATAACAATTCATTGATTAAATAACGAGGCGTTTAGGCATTGTAAGTCGGCTTCTTTGAATCCTAATGTTTATAAAAATCGATTGATCAATACACGAAGCGAGTAGAGTTAGGCGAGTAGGAGCTCTGAGTTAATTGGATTTAGTTATTACGTGATAAATAAAATGGATTTTTATAAATTTAAGTATTTGTGCGCTTACATTACTGAATATATAATTTAACGCAATCTGTTTATGTGGCTAATATGCAATACTTTAAATAAGAAGCTCAGCCGAGCGTCTTTGTTTCTGTATAGGCAAAACGCCGCTAAAACCGAGACGCAGAGCTCGTACTATGACATATAGCACACCGCCGTCGATTCTCCCAGCTCGGCGCCACTGATGCTGCCACGCTATGTCCGTAGTGAGACCTGCGACGGAGAGCCTTTGCTTCTGTGGTCAAAACGCCGCTAAAGTCGAGACAAGATGTTTGCATTACTTATAGCATCGAAGTGGTAGTAATTTTCGAAGCATTATGCTCAACGCTTACTTTCTCCAAGCAAAACGTGTATAAAATATAGACGAATGGTGTACATCAGCGCTGCAGTCAATGTGTTAATAAAAAATGTAAGCAATACGCTTTAAAATTTTTTCCGTGTATATATATGTATTTATACAGATAGCTGTGGAATATAATTTTTTTTTGCTCATCTTACTGGTCTTATTTAATCAGTTAATTGTTGTTAATAAGGCTTTTCTATAGCGTATATTATAATTATGGCGCGCTGTATCGAATTATATTCTTCGAGCACTAGTAGCGACAGCGAAGTCAAGTTTACGGGCCAGCAGGCCCGCAACCGGGACTCGCGATACGAGTATAGGGTTAGGTGAAACCAAACAGATCGACCCGAGCGATCAGAAAATCGCACCTCTAAGGCGCTACAAAATTGGAAGCTGAGGATTTCTGGAGACGACAAGATCGAGGACGCTGAGGATTTCCTCGAGTGCCTCGATGATTATCACGGAAGCGTTGGGGCCAGTGAGGAGGAGTTTTATCGTGCGGTGCCCATAATCTTGTTTAAGAAAGCCAGTCGCTGGTATCGTGCGGTAAAAAGCGAATTAACGACGTGGAACGACGTGGAAGGATTTTAAGCGCGCGTTTAGACAGCAGTTTATAGGCAAATACGACCGCGAAGACTTACTCGACGATCTGCGTCGTCGTACTCAGGGAAAGAGAGAAAACATTAACGATTACGTGACGAGCATACATAGTTTTGAGATACGCCCGGCCGCCGACCCAACGGACGGTCACCGAGACAGCTTACCGGAATCTGCTCCCGGACTATCAAAAAGCGATGACCGGTCGGCTCATAATGTCGCTCGACAATCTTTAGAAGTACGGCCGACGGTGGGAGAGGCTGAAAGACTTGGAGGGAAAATACGTGCCACCCCCACCGCCGGAGAAAATGCACGTTCCCGAGGCCGCGTTTGTTAGCTCGGTGCCGAAAACTTTAGTGGCTGAGGTCACAGAAGAGAACTCAGAGCAGGTCACAGCGACGATTGTTCAACCGCAATGGAAGGGCGTTACTAGGAAACGCAGACCAAGCAAAGTACCGGAGAAGAGCAGTACCGTAGCGCCCGTACCAGCTGCCTCGCTGGTGGCGGCACACGTATCGTTGTCTACAGCCATGAGCCCCTTGATAGTGCCCTCGACTACCTATCCGTCCTATGCGGCAGCCGTGCACTTGACGCGGCCCGTCACGACGCAGGGTACATCGATTCCGGTGTGGAATGGAAACGGGTGGGTCCTGCCACCGTGGGAGACAAAAGCCACGAACCTTCCAAACCCAGGGCCACAGCGCCCCCCCCCCCCCTCCCCCCCGCGCCTACACCACCGCCTGCAGGAGCACCTCCGAGGTTTGTGCCGTGCCAACAGAGCGAATTAGCGAGTGGTAATACGCGCCCCGAGGGCTTTACTGGTACGTGCTTAACGTGCAGTGGTGTGGGACACATGGCAGCCCAGTGTCCCGAAAGCAACTGCTATGTCTGCAGGCAAAAGGGACATATGTTGCGAGGTTGCCCCAGTAGACCCCCTAGTGCCGAGGTAGCCGTCGGAGGCGTGAGGTCCAAGACGAGCACCTACTGCCAGGTTTGTGGTCTGCAGGGTGTGACGTTCAAAAACTGTGACGTGTGTAGAAAAATTACGCGAGAGTCTGAGAAACTGGCGACTGGGAGGCCAGTAAAAAGCTTGCTCCCTGGACCCCCCGGGGTGGGTGGAAAACAAGGTGATCTAGGGATTAAGTCGAGTACGAAAGTGAATTTGAGCGAGCGTCGCGAAGAGAAAGCAAAGTCGTTCGGGAAATTTAGCAAAAAAAAATAGCGAGTGATCTGTCGGGTTGTAAATCACAATCAGAATCGGAAAAAGCGAAAATAAGTGCTATTAGCGTCCTGTTTAAGGAGAACACCGAAAAAGTAGAAGTTAAGCGTATGAATTTTTCAACTAACGGGGTAAACGAGCGAATTTCGACAAGCGAGACGGTAGGGCGAGACGAAAAATCTGAGAGTTGGCCCAATTGGTTGAGCGCTGTGGAAAGTAAGTGGCTTACCCCAGTAGCCGAGCCTAGCGTAGCGCCAGAGACAACGCGCAAGTAGAGCCAAAAATTAGCATTAAGGATAAGGATAGTCCGTGGGAATGGCCGAAATTCGAGCCGTTCAACGGTCAACTAAATGTGCGTGCTACCGAGTCGGTAGATAGCGCCCAGCCAAGGCCGATGTGGACCGTGGAGGAGATGTTCATGGTTAACGTAAACAAGAGAACTGAGCGATTTAATAAAATGGACCCGAACGTGCTCCTCCACGATCTCGTGTCACCTCCGGCCGCCGAGACTCAAGAACCAAGTCGTTACAAGTACAGAGGCAGGCCGAGTATCAGCGATGCTGTGGGTTTGCATGTAGGGCTTCGAGAGGTAAATATAGCTGGGGCAAGCGAGGACAATAGGAATTATATCCGAGTCACTTTAGGTGGTCAAGTATATGAGGCCATATTGGATCCGGGGGCTACGACATCCCTTATCGGGCCGAAGCTGGCCGAACGGTTTCAAGGGCGTCTGCTACCGAGTAACTCGGCTATGCGTAACGTAAATGTGGGAGTGACTAGTGTACTCGGGGTATCGAAAACGAATGTCGACACGGGATCGCAGGGCGAAACCTTGTACCTCAAAGCCGGTGTTAGTGTCGAGGTACAATACGCGAAAAGAATGTGGCGAGCTAGTAGAGAACCTTGGGCTTCGTTCATCGGGGGGGAGGACAAGCCTGAGCGTATCGTGTACGTGGAATGCGCCGGAATATCCGAGGTGGATAACGATCAGCGAGCGAGAGTAGACGACACAGTCAAAAGAATTTTAGCAACCGCGACTGAAGTGCCCGGAGTGACAACTCTTACCGAACATGCGATACGCGTGACCGATCCGACGTCGATCCGACATCGGCTGAAACGTATGTCACCACGTATGCAGGAGATAGCGACAGAAGAGGTCGAGCGATTATTCAGCGAGGGAATATTACAAAAATCTGCGAGCGATTACAGTAGCGCCCCCGTGATGATAAGAAAATCGGACGGAACTTACCGGTTCTGTATCGATTTTCGCGAACTGAATAAAGTGACGAAGCGAGACGCGTATCCTCTGCCAAGTATGGAGTCAATCTTAGATGGGCCCCGAAATGCGAGGTACTTGTCAAAAAACGCCCACACAGCATAAAATGTTTTATCTGAAAGATAAACGAAATATATTAAATAAAGGTTGCAGAAATATTGTGCGGAAAATAACAAGAAATATTTAGAAAATATTACTGAATTAATTCATAAGAGATTTGAGAACTCGTCTATAAAAGATCTTTTTGAAAGTTTCCAAAACATTTCACAAACATTTCGTGAAAAATTACATCCAATATTTTTGTATAAATAACGAGAAATATTCAGATGTTATACCTGAATCCACAAAATATTTCAGAACATGTATATGAAAGAACCTTCTTAAAAGTTTCAAAAACATTTAACAAACAGTTCATAATGTATTTTATTAAATATTTTTGCAGTACTTTAAGTCATGATTCTGAAATCTTTCAATACTCATTTTGATAATATTATCTGCATTATTTTGCAGGAAAATGATAGCAAATATTTTCAAATATTTCTTGAAATTTTTTTTTTACAATAATACTATATTTCACAGGGCATGAAATTTTTTAACTGAAAAATATATGAAATATTCCAAAGGATTATTGAGAAAACGTTGCATAAATCTACCATAAACCTGAAAAAACATTGCATGAAATATATGAATGAAACATTGCGAAAATATTTTCACAATATTATGTGAAATATTTCGTATTCTTTCAGAAAAACTTCTTTTAAGAAGATTTCAAAACATACCACAAATATTTTATACATTAATGCATCAAACACTCCAATAATATCTAAAATAATATGATTTTAAAATTTCAGTACTTATCTTAACAACATTATCCGAAACATTTTGCAAACAAATTTTTAAAATGTTTCCTACAATTAAAAAAACATATTCAAAGCGAAAATACCGCAGCGTATGTCCTCACACTTAGTATAGTTTTCCATGATCATTTGATCAATATGTTTATTGATGTTTATTTCAATATTTAAATCATTATCTTAGCGAAATCTTTAAAAAGTTTAAGAACTGTTTCCGAAATATTGCCGGGAGTTGCAGAATATCTGATTAACGTAATATATTAAAATTTAAGTAAATAAAATGCTGTTAAAAATATATCAACCTTCCTACGATTCTGAACAATTATTGAATGTAGTTTATTAATTAAGTACGAACTATAATTTCGAAAGTTATACAATTGAAAGGTATGTATAAGTTTTTGACGTTATATAGCACAGTTTACTTTAGGTCAGCGGATAAGACGATGGATTCCAGTGCAGCAGGTCAGGGGTTTGAGCCCATCCTACGTCAAAAAAAATATTTCCAAGTCTTTTTTTCTGTTTCAGCAAAGATGTGTGAAATCTCATTTATAAAATATACACCTTTTATAATAGTTTATGATCAAATAATAAATTATTATGTAAATAGCTTATAGAAATAATAAATTACTATGAGAATGATAATACATATAACATATAAATACAAAACGAAACTGCTATAATTATAAAAGCTACATCAATGAACCTTTAGAACTAGTTCGCTGAATAAATGATACACTTTATTTTTTATAATAATAAATAATTCCTGAAATTATTTTTACAACCTTGTGTTCAAAAATGTTTTAAATTTACCAAATATATATGGGTCATTCCGGCGAAACTTGCACTATTGGTGTCCTGGTCTCGTGCGCAGAATTAAGAGTGAAATAGGTAACCCTATCGGAGCCAACGTATGTGTAGTGTTGGTGCCCAACTGTTTCACCCTATAATACCTAATTTTAAAGTATACGCTTTGATCTGCAGATCATTTAAAGGTCGAAATGTCAGATCCGTAACCTGTCCAAATCGAAAATTTTGTTATAAAACGTTATGATGAGCGAAAACAAGCAAATTTAACGCTCCCTTGGTGCACATACTTAAAATTATAGACCTTTTAATTGAAGTCTTTATCAGTTTTGAACCATCATTCAACAAAACCTATCGTCACGAGCTGTTTACTTTTTGTCCAACGATTTGCACGAAAAAGTTTGCATCTACTTTTATCGCATTTTTCGATTGCTTTACATCAACGATGAACCTTCAAAAACGCTGGATTTTGTAGTTTGGATATAAAAGTATAAAATTCACTTGACCAGAGCCCAAAAAATTTGACTATCTATTGACACGAGCTGTTTTCGCGATCAAAAAACAATTTATTCAAAAATTCGGTCAAATCCGTAACCACATGGTACAGCTGCTTAGGTGTATTTTTTCTCTCGTAAAGTCGATTATTTTAAATAAATCAGTGGCCATAAGTGCCATTCCCAAGGATAAGCCATAATATTCAATCGCAAAGAAATGAGAGAGCTTTGAAGACGAAATGTCAGTTCTGTAACGGTCAGATCCGTAACCGTTTCTATTTTCAATAAATAGAAAAAAAATGCGTAAAGCTTTTTTCGTGCTCTGCACCAAGTTAGGGTGTTTTTAATGTAGTGGGAAAGTATGCCTGACGCGATCCAACTATACGACTCTAGTCCGGCGCTTGTGATGTACTTAAATGAGTTTAGTAATGGCGAATTTACGAATTTGTAAGTGCAGGATCAAATTATTATTAGAACTGAAAGTTTTTTTTTTGTATACTTTATCTAACAGTAAGAAGAATTTGTCTCTTGACATTTTTGTCTAAAATGAATAGTTTTCGAGTGAAAAATTCGCAATGTTTGAAAATTTGGATTCATACGTATATTTTTTCAATCTTTAAAAATTGTTCACTCGAATACTATCGACTTTAAAGAAAAACCTCAAAGAATATTTTATCTCTATTTTTGTCCAGAGAATACTAAAAAAAATGTATTTTTGTCGAAAAGGCATTTTTTAGGTGACCTAGTAGAAGGCTAGTCACTAAAACAGTTCCTGTGGCAATTCCAGATCGGAAATTATTTAGCATCGATTTCTTATGGTGTAATGACAATACACAACGCAAAATAGTTTAGAAAAATTAATTTTGGAAATCCGAAAATTTTGGATGCAAATATTGCAAGTTTCGCCGGAATGACCCATATAGAACATGTGATAAATACAGTTGAAAAAATGTATTTCTTGTAAAATTAATGAAATTTAAAGATAACTTGCCTAATATATGTCAGAAATATTTCTGGTAATATTTAAAATGAATAGACGAGAAAAAATTTTAAACTATTTCTGGAAATTATTATGAAATATTTCCAAATTAATTTTTTTTTTTCCAACACATAACATCTCACAAAGTTTTCAAGAAACATTTCTGTAGCTGATTTGTCGCGGACATTTTTACATTTCAGGAATATTCCAGAAAATATTTTTAAAAAATTTCAACCTTTCACCGAAAGCTTCCGCAAACCTGACAAAAACTTTTCACGCTGTATGGGCGACTTGAAGCAAGCGTATTTTCAAGTACCAATGAACGTCGCGAGTCGGAAATATACCGCGTTTTCGATGCCGGGATCCGGGCTGTGGCATTTCCTACGACTGCCGTTTGGTTTGTTGAACGCACCTACAACCTATCGACGGCTCAACGACGCGTCATTCGGGCCAGATTTACAGCCGATGGTTTTCGGTTACCTCGATGATATAATCATGGCGACCGACGAGTTCGACGATCATTTGCGTTATCTAGAGTTAGTTGTGCGCTGCGTTAGTGAGGCCAGACTGGCAATCAAGCGCGAGAAACGCGAGTTTTTTATGTCTCAGTTGACATATTTAGGCTTCATTTTAGATAACGAGGGGTTCTGGCCGGATCTAGAAATAGTAGCGCCCGTGCTGCACCACCCGCCACTTAAGGACGTAAAGAAGTTGCGCCGATTCCTCGGGATGGTCGGGTGGTACAGCCGATTTATCGACAAAAATTCGGAGCTTAAAATTCCGCTGGTGAAATTGTTGCGAAAGAAACAAGAGTGGGAATACGGAGGGGACCAACAGGAATCGCTTGAGAAGCTCAAGCAAGCTTTAACCATAGCGCCCGTGCTGGCGAGACCGGATTTTGCTAAGCCGTTTACCGTACAGACCGATGCGAGCAACTACGCGATAGGTGCTGTTCTAGCACAGAAGAGCGAGGATAGCGAGCATCCGATCGTTTACGTGAGCCACGTGCTTACGCCCGCGGAGAAAAATTACAGCGTCACCAAGAAAGAGTGTCTCGCCGTGATTTGGGCATTAAAAAAATTGCGACCTTATTTCGAGGGTTATCGCTTCACTGTGATTACCGATCACAGTTCGCTTAAGTGAATAAAAGATTCGCGGGAGCCGACCGGTAGATTGGCCCGATGGGCTTTGGAAATGTCGCAATGGGACTTTGAGATCGTGCACTGCAAGGACGCGATTAATTACGTGGAAGACGCGCTTTCTCGGTTACCAGGCTAAGAGGTAGAGATAGCTGCATTCGAGAAAATTAGCAACGAGTGGTATATTAATATGCTAAAAGACGTGTTGGAAAGTCCGGTTAAATATAAGGATTGGCAAGTAGAGGACGGGAAGCTGTATAGGCACCGTGTGGACCCTCTGTTGGACTCGATCGTCCACAGAGAGGAAAAGTGGCGACTGGTAGTACCTGATAAGTACAAAGAACGCGTAATGACCGATGCCCATTGCGCTCCCTCGAACGGATACTTAGGTATCGAGAAAACGTACGATCGAGTAGCGTGCGAGTACTATTGGCGAGAGATGTACTACGACGTGAAGGAATTCGTGAAAGCGTACGAGTTGTGCCAGCAGTTTAAGGTACCGCAAACGGCACCCCAAGGACTTATGGGTAAACGGATCGTCGAAAGACCTTAGGCCGTCGTTGCAGCCGATCTAATGGAATTTCCGCCGAGCAAAAGCAGACATAAGTATTTGATGGTATTTCAGGACTTATTTACGCGTTGGATCGAGGTAAAGCCTCTTCGTAAAGCGGACGGAAAGGGCTTTGTGCGAGCGTTAGAAGAGCTAATTTTATTTCGTTGGGAGGCACCCGATTATTTTCTAACGGATAACGGTTGCAAATTAATAACAAGCTAATCGCTGAGACGGTAAGCGAGTATGAGATAAGACACGTTTTTACTTCACCGTATCAAGCGCAGGCCGACCCTGTAGAGCGTACGAATCGAACGCTGAAACAGATGATAGCCATGTTCTTTAGCGCCGATCACCGTAATTGGGACGTGCATGTGCATAAGTTCCGACACGCCATCAACACCGCGACTCAGGAATCGTTAAAAGTTTTGCGTGCCTTTTTAAATAACGGCAGGCACCGAAAGCCCGTAAAAAGCCTGCGACGAGAGATCGAGTCGGGAAACAAGATCGAGAAAATCGCGCCCAAAGTATGGGGAGATAGGGTAAAAAGACTCAATGCGTTACGTGACTTAGTAGCAAAGCATATATAGGATGCGAGATCGTGACAAGAAAAGTATTATAATCGCGGGCGCAGAGATATACGATTTGAGGTAGGAGCACAGGTAATGCGGCGGACGCACCATCAATCCGACGCGGCAAAGAAGTTTTCCGCGAAGCTGGCACCCAAGTTTAAAGGCCCGTACGAGATTGCTGCCGTTAAATCTCCGGTCGTGTACGTCCTCCGTGAGGGAGACAACGAGCATGCTGTGCATGTGCCGGAAATTAAGCGTTATGTGCCCCCGCAAGGGAGAACTGGCAAAAAGTGACGTGACTAGCTGACAACTCTAAAAAAACTTTTACTTTTCTACCTTTTTTTTTGTGTGTGTGTGTTGTGTATGGTGTTTGCCATCAATAGGTGCAAGTAGAGTCCGAGAAGCAGGTTGAGCCAATAGCAGTAGATACCGGTGCAGAGGCTGGCAACGGCCGTACCACCCCTTAGAGCCCCCCAGTCGAACCGCTCACCCCTGCCTCCTCCCAAGCTCCAACCCTGCCGGTTAAAACCCCGCGTAGCCCGCGGTGCCAAGTGGTAGAGGACCGTAGCTACCAAGCACCTCCCAGATACTGAAGTCGATCCGATCCACGGTCCAGTGAACCGATGTTCCGATGTTGCCGGCATGGCGATCGGTAAGGCTGACCCCGGTACCAGCCGATCCCTTGAGCCCCTAGAATTGCTCGAGCGAGAAGAGCAGGACGCAATTAAAAGCCTCGCGGGTGGCCTCGAGGGATCCCCCGGCCGCGAGCCGCGGACTCAGCGACCTATCTTTGAAACGTCGTGGAAGGACGACAAAGGGTAATGGGCTGATATGCAGCTAGCTGAGTCTACCCGTCACACAGTAGTCCAAAACGTGAAAAGATTTGAAAAATTTTGCGTTACGGTAATTATTACTCTACAGTTACATTTTTGGGCTCATTTTACTCCTAAGATGGTTCCTTACAAGGATCTAAGTCCCTTAGATGTGTATCTATACACATGTATATGTATCTGTTAAGCTTTTTATCGAATAATTCAAAATTTCATATATTTTTAAACGATAATATGTTACTCTTAAGTTAGAACAACTCTCACAATCAATTTAAAGGTGTATTATGATATAGTCATACTTAAAAACTAAAAAGAAAATACTAGGACATGTATTCATACGTATTCATGTATACATATGCGTATTATATATATATATATATATATATATGTACTAGTAGGGCTTCGCCCCCCTGCGCGCTCCGCGCGCCAACCCCCCACTGTACACATTGCAACTGATAACATTCATACTGATGCTTATTTTTTTTTACTATATTCT